>CAWWDY010001870.1:0-55840 GCA_963942605.1 Poecilus cupreus
AAGTTTAAAACAGCAATTTTATCGTCATTTCTCATAAATCGCCGTTTCACACGAAAGAAACATGAATTTGTCAGTTTGAATAGTTCAAAACAGCGTTTTTCTATGTTTTTGCAAGTTTAAAACAGCAGTTTTATCGTGATTTTACAAAAATCCACCGTTTCGTACGAAAGAAACCTGAATTTATCAGTTTGAATAGTTAAAAACAGCGTTTTTTCTATGTTTTTGCAAGTTTAAAACAGCAATTTTATCGTCATTTCACATAAATCGCCGTTTCACACGAAAGAAACATGAATTTGTCAGTTTGAATAGTTCAAAACAGCGTTTTACTATGTTTTTCAAGTTTAAAACAGCAATTTTATCGTCATTTCTCATAAATCGCCGTTTCACACGAAAGAAACATGAATTTATCAGTTTGAATAGTTGAAAGCAGCGTTTTTCTATGTTTTTTGCAAGTTTAAAACAGCAATTTTATCGTCATTTTTCATAAATCGCCGTTTCACACGAAAGAAACATGAATTTATCAGTTTGAATAGTTGAAAACAGCGTTTTTCTATGTTTTTGCAAGTTTAAAACAGCAATTTTATCGTCATTTCTCATAAATCGCCGTTTCGCACGAAAGAAACCTGAATTTATCAGTTTGAATAGTTAAAAACAGCGTTTTTCTATGTTTCCGCAAGTTTAAAACAGCAATTTTATCGTCATTTCTCATAAATCGCCGTTCACACGAAAGAAACATGAATTTGTCAGTTTGAATAGTTCAAAACAGCGTTTTTCTATGTTTTTGCAAGTTTAAAACAGCAATTTTATCGTCATTTCTCATAAATCGCCGTTTCACACGAAAGGAACATGAATTTGTCAGTTTGAATAGTTCAAAACAGCGTTTTTCTATGTTTTTGCAAGTTTAAAACAGCAGTTTTATCGTGATTTCACAAAAATCCACCGTTTCGAACGAAAGAAACCTGAATTTATCAGTTTGAATAGTTAAAAACAGCGTTTTTCTATGTTTTTGCAAGTTTAAAACAGCAATTTTATCGTCATTTCTCATAAATCGCCGTTTCACACGAAAGAAACATGAATTTGTCAGTTTTAATAGTTCAAAACAGCGTTTTACTATGTTTTTGCAAGTTTAAAACAGCAATTTTAACGTCATTTCTCATAAATCGCCTTTTCACACGAAAGAAACATGAATTTATCAGTTTGAATAGTTGAAAACAGCGTTTTTCTATGTTTTTGCAAGTTTAAAACAGCAATTTTATCGTCATTTCTCATAAATCGCCGTTTCACACGAAAGAAACATGAATTTGTCAGTTTGAATAGTTCAATACAGCGTTTATCTATGTTTTTGCAAGTTTAAAACAGCAGTTTTATCGTGATTTCACAAAAATCCACCGTTTCGAACGTAAGAAACCTGAATTAATCAGTTTGAATAGTTAAAAACAGCGTTTTTCTATGTTTCCGCAAGTTTAAAACAGCAATTTTATCGTCATTTCTCATAAATCGCCTTTTCACACGAAAGAAACATGAATTTATCAGTTTGAATAGTTGAAAACAGCGTTTTTCTATGTTTTTGCAAGTTTAAAACAGCAATTTTATCGTCATTTCTCATAAATCGCCGTTTCACACGAAAGAAACATGAATTTATCAGTTTGAATAGTTGGAAACAGCGTTTTTCTATGTTTTTGCAAGTTTAAAACAGCAATTTTATCGTGATTTTACAAAAATCCACCGTTTCGAACGAAAGAAACCTGAATTTATCAGTTTGAATAGTTAAAAACAGCGTTTTTTTTTTATGTTTTTGCAAGTTTAAAACAGCAATTTTATCGTCATTTCTCATAAATCGCCGTTTCACACGAAAGAAACATGAATTTGTCAGTTTGAATAGTTCAAAACAGCGTTTTACTATGTTTTTGCAAGTTTAAAACAGCAATTTTATCGTCATTTATCATAAATCGCCGTTTCACACGAAAGAAACATGAATTTGTCAGTTTGAATAGTTCAAAACAGCGTTTTACTATGTTTTTGCAAGTTTAAAACAGCAATTTTATCGTCATTTCTCATAAATCGCCGTTTCACACGAAAGAAACATGAATTTATCAGTTTGAATAGTTGAAAACAGCGTTTTTCTATGTTTTTGCAAGTTTAAAACAGCAATTTTATCGTCATTTCTCATAAATCGCCGTTTCACACGAAAGAAACATGAATTTATCAGTTTGAATAGTTAAAAACAGCGTTTTTCTATGTTTTTGCAAGTTTAAAACAGCAATTTTATCGTCATTTCTCATAAATCGCCGTTTCACACGAAAGAAACATGAATTTGTCAGTTTGAATAGTTCAAAACAGCGTTTTTCTATGTTTTTGCAAGTTTAAAACAGCAATTTTATCGTCATTTCTCATAAATCGCCGTTTCACACGAAAGAAACATGAACTTGTCAGTTTGAATAGTTCAAAACAGCGTTTTACTATGTTTTTGCAAGTTTAAAACAGCAATTTTATCGTCATTTCTCATAAATCGCCGTTTCACACGAAAGAAACATGAATTTGTCAGTTTGAATAGTTCAAAACAGCGTTTTTCTATGTTTTTGCAAGTTGCTACGATCTCAGCTGGAGATCCCGGGCAAGACCGGTAGAACCGCGGCGAACTCAGTGGAGAAGGGGGTGAGTCATTCACGATGTAAATTTAGAGGGCGCCAGTTGATCTGCCGCTTGGTTCTGCCTGTGGTTGATCAACAAACCGGACGGGATGAGGTTGTCGTAGGGGGGAGAAACGAAAGAAAATAACGTGTGTGTGAAAACCAGATATATTTGACGGATTTAAAAAAAAAATTAATGTACAAGTGAAGTGGTGAGGTAGAAACTAAACTACGGTCGGATCATGCGACGAGAAACAAATGGATTGATGAGGCGTAGTGGGTGAGCGGTGAAGCCACTCAGGACTTCGCGGAGCGCAAGGTGGAGTGAAGTGCGTAACACGGTCACGAGGGTCCAATAGTCGACTATAGGGGTCGTATACCACGCAAAGTAAAATAATGACGTGCGAGAGTCCTAAATGCCTGCGACGCGTTTCACGAGCTACGGCCCGATAGTGCCAATGTTGCACGCTAACGAGTGACGTGTCGGATGGTCAAACCTACAGTCAGTTTCTTAACAATGGCGATAATGACAATATCCAGATTACAATGCAAACAACAGGTGAGTGGAATTTACTTATATGAAGTACAAATAATAAGGCTGGTGATATGAATGAATAAAAATTTGGGCTTAGCTGAATTTCCGGCGTGGATTTGATCAGCTGGAATCCGCTGTCTCTCTCGCCCCGAAGGTCGTGGAGTCGAGTGGATTCGGAGGCCGTCGTGCGGGACTCGGCTTCCAAAATGGCGCGACAGCTGAGCGGCCAGTTGATGAATCGGTGGAGGTGGCGGCGGAAAATCGACCGTAAGCCACGTGTCGATAAGGTCGCGACAACGACGGTCGCAACAATGGAATGTGGTAGATGAACAAAATGCGAGCGGAACGAAGGTAAAACGGGAACACGAACATAAAAAAGAAAAGCCTGAAAGGATAACGTTGATTAGATCACTCGTGAGGAAAGTACGCCTTAGTTAAAATTAGCAAAGAACGGTAGAACATACAAATGAAATTTTAAAACTGAAGCTACGTTAAATATTAATTTAGGCAATGAACGAAAAATTAAATTGAAATTGATTTAAGAATATTGAAGCTAAATTTAAGTTAAGCAATGCGTGAAGTAGTTATGCAAAAAAAAAAAAAATTAGGTATCTTTACCTGAGATGTAAGGCGGCTTTAAAGTTGTAAAAAAAAATTCTGTGACTACAAATCCGGAACAATACCGTGAAATCAATAATATCTCAATTGTTGTGTTAATGCAGATCCAAATAATTTTGCGCAACAAAAGGGTTACTAATCAGCAAACACAACTAGATCTCACAAAATCTACTACAATAATGATATCAAAAATGAAAATTTTGCACAATCTAGAAAAATCCTATTTTTAAAAAACAGCAGTTTTATCGTGATTTCACAAAAATCCACCGTTTCGAACGAAAGAAACCTGAATTAATCAGTTTGAATAGTTAAAAACAGCGTTTTTCTATGTTTTTGCAAGTTTAAAACAGCAATTTTAACGTCATTTCTCATAAATCGCCGTTTCACACGAAAGAAACATGAATTTATCAGTTTGAATAGTTGGAAACAGCGTTTTTCTATGTTTTTGCAAGTTTAAAACAGCAATTTTATCGTGATTTCACAAAAATCCACCGTTTCGAACGAAAGAAACCTGAATTTATCAGTTTTGAATAGTTCAAAACAGCGTTTTACTATGTTTTTGCAAGTTTAAAACAGCAATTTTATCGTCATTTCTCATAAATCGCCGTTTCACACGAAAGAAACATGAATTTGTCAGTTTGAATAGTTCAAAACAGCGTTTTACTATGTTTTTGCAAGTTTAAAACAGCAATTTTATCGTCATTTCTCATAAATCGCCGTTTCACACGAAAGAAACATGAATTTGTCAGTTTGAATAGTTCAAAACAGCGTTTTTCTATGTTTTTGCAAGTTTAAAACAGCAGTTTTATCGTGATTTCACAAAAATCCACCGTTTCGAACGAAAGAAACCTGAATTTATTAGTTTGAATAGTTAAAAACAGCGTTTTTTTATGTTTTTGCAAGTTTAAAACAGCAATTTTATCGTCATTTCTCATAAATCGCCGTTTCACACGAAAGAAACATGAATTTGTCAGTTTGAATAGTTCAAAACAGCGTTTTACTATGTTTTTGCAAGTTTAAAACAGCAATTTTATCGTCATTTATCATAAATCGCCGTTTCACACGAAAGAAACATGAATTTGTCAGTTTGAATAGTTCAAAACAGCGTTTTACTATGTTTTTGCAAGTTTAAAACAGCAATTTTATCGTCATTTCTCATAAATCGCCGTTTCACACGAAAGAAACATGAATTTATCAGTTTGAATAGTTGAAAACAGCGTTTTTCTATGTTTTTGCAAGTTTAAAACAGCAATTTTATCGTCATTTCTCATAAATCGCCGTTTCACACGAAAGAAACATGAATTTGTCAGTTTGAATAGTTCAAAACAGCGTTTTTCTATGTTTTTGCAAGTTTAAAACAGCAATTTTATCGTCATTTCTCATAAATCGCCGTTTCACACGAAAGAAACATGAATTTGTCAGTTTGAATAGTTCAAAACAGCGTTTTACTATGTTTTTGCAAGTTTAAAACAGCAATTTTATCGTCTTTCTCATAAATCGCCGTTTCACACGAAAGAAACATGAATTTGTCAGTTTGAATAGTTCAAAACAGCGTTTTTCTATGTATTTGCAAGTTTAAAACAGCAGTTTTATCGTGATTTCACAAAAATCCACCGTTTCGAACGAAAGAAACCTGAATTTATCAGTTTGAATAGTTAAAAACAGCGTTTTTTCTATGTTTTTGCAAGTTTAAAACAGCAATTTTATCGTCATTTCTCATAAATCGCCGTTTCACACGAAAGAAACATGAATTTGTCAGTTTGAATAGTTCAAAACAGCGTTTTACTATGTTTTTGCAAGTTTAAAACAGCAATTTTATCGTCATTTCTCATAAATCGCCGTTTCACACAAAAGAAACATGAAATTATCAGTTTGAATAGTTGAAAACAGCGTTTTTCTATGTTTTTGCAAGTTTAAAACAGCAATTTTATCGTCATTTCTCATAAATCGCCATTTCACACAAAAGAAACATGAATTTATCAGTTTGAATAGTTGAAAACAGCGTTTTTCTATGTTTTTGTAAGTTTAAAACAGCAATTTTATCGTCATTTCTTATAAATCGCCGTTTCACACGAAAGAAACATGAATTTGTCTGTTTGAATAGTTCAAAACGTCGTTTTTCTATGTTTTTGCAAGTTTAAAACAGCAATTTTATCGTCATTTCTCATAAATCGCCGTTTCACACGAAAGAAACATGAATATATCAGTTTGAATAGTTCAAAACAGCGTTTTACTATGTTTTTGCAAGTATAAAACAGCAATTTTATCGTCATTTCTCATAAATCGCCGTTTCACACTAAAGAAACATGAATTTATCAGGTTGAATAGTTCAAAACAGCGTTTTTCTATGTTTTTGCAAGTTTAAAACAGCAGTTTTATCGTGATTCACAAAAATCCACCGTTTCGAACGAAAGAAACCTGAATTTATCAGTTTGAATAGTTAAAAACAGCGTTTTTTTATGTTTTTGCAAGTTTAAAACAGCAATTTTATCGTCATTTCTCATAAATCGCCGTTTCACACGAAAGAAACATGAATTTGTCAGTTTGAATAGTTCAAAACAGCGTTATTCTATGTTTTTGCAAGTTTAGAACAGCAATTTTATCGTCATTTCTCATAAATCGCCGTTTCACACGAAAGAAACATGAATTTGTCAGTTTGAATAGTTCAAAACAGCGTTTTTCTATGTTTTTGCAAGTTCAAAACAGCAATTTTAACGTCATTTCTCATAAATCGCCGTTTCACACGAAAGAAACATGAATTTGTCAGTTTGAATAGTTCAAAACAGCGTTTTACTATGTTTTTGCAAGTTTAAAACAGCAATTTTATCGCCATTTCTCATAAATCGCTGTTTCACACGAAAGAAACATGAATTTATCAGTTTGAATAGTTGAAAACAGCGTTTTTCTATGTTTTTGCAAGTTTAAAATAGCAATTTTATCGTCAATTCTCATAAATCGCCGTTTCACACAAAAGAAACCTGAATTTATCAGTTTGAATAGTTAAAAACAGCGTTTTTCTATGTTTTTGCAAGTTTAAAACAGCAATTTTATCGTCATTTCTCATAAATCGCCGTTTCACACGAAAGAAACATGAATTTGTCAGTTTGAATAGTTCAAAACAGCGTTTTACTATGTTTTTGCAAGTTTAAAACAGCAATTTTATCGTCTTTCTCATAAATCGCCGTTTCACACGAAAGAAACATGAATTTGTCAGTTTGAATAGTTCAAAACAGCGTTTTTCTATGTATTTGCAAGTTTAAAACAGCAGTTTTATCGTGATTTCACAAAAATCCACCGTTTCGAACGAAAGAAACCTGAATTTATCAGTTTGAATAGTTAAAAACAGCGTTTTTCTATGTTTTTGCAAGTTTAAAACAGCAATTTTATCGTCATTTCTCATAAATCGCCGTTTCACACGAAAGAAACATGAATTTGTCAGTTTGAATAGTTCAAAACAGCGTTTTACTATGTTTTTGCAAGTTTAAAACAGCAATTTTATCGTCATTTCTCATAAATCGCCGTTTCACACAAAAGAAACATGAAATTATCAGTTTGAATAGTTGAAAACAACGTTTTTCTATGTTTTTGCAAGTTTAAAACAGCAATTTTATCGTCATTTCTCATAAATCGCCATTTCACACAAAAGAAACATGAATTTATCAGTTTGAATAGTTGAAAACAGCGTTTTTCTATGTTTTTGTAAGTTTAAAACAGCAATTTTATCGTCATTTCTTATAAATCGCCGTTTCACACGAAAGAAACATGAATTTGTCTGTTTGAATAGTTCAAAACGTCGTTTTTCTATGTTTTTGCAAGTTTAAAACAGCAATTTTATCGTCATTTCTCATAAATCGCCGTTTCACACGAAAGAAACATGAATATATCAGTTTGAATAGTTCAAAACAGCGTTTTACTATGTTTTTGCAAGTATAAAACAGCAATTTTATCGTCATTTCTCATAAATCGCCGTTTCACACGAAAGAAACATGAATTTATCAGGTTGAATAGTTCAAAACAGCGTTTTTCTATGTTTTTGCAAGTTTAAAACAGCAGTTTTATCGTGATTCACAAAAATCCACCGTTTCGAACGAAAGAAACCTGAATTTATCAGTTTGAATAGTTAAAAACAGCGTTTTTTTTATGTTTTTGCAAGTTTAAAACAGCAATTTTATCGTCATTTCTCATAAATCGCCGTTTCACACGAAAGAAACATGAATTTGTCAGTTTGAATAGTTCAAAACAGCGTTATTCTATGTTTTTGCAAGTTTAGAACAGCAATTTTATCGTCATTTCTCATAAATCGCCGTTTCACACGAAAGAAACATGAATTTGTCAGTTTGAATAGTTCAAAACAGCGTTTTTATATGTTTTTGCAAGTTCAAAACAGCAATTTTAACGTCATTTCTCATAAATCGCCGTTTCACACGAAATAAACATGAATTTGTCAGTTTGAATAGTTCAAAACAGCGTTTTACTATGTTTTTGCAAGTTTAAAACAGCAATTTTATCGTCATTCCTCATAAATCGCCGTTTCACACGAAAGAAACATGAATTTGTCAGTTTGAATAGTTCTAAACAGCGTTTTTCTATGTTTTTGCAAGTTTAAAACAGCAATTTTATCGTCATTTCTCATAAATCGCCGTTTAACACGAAAGAAACATGAATTTATCTGTTTGAATAGTTGAAAACAGCGTTTTTCTATGTTTTTGCAAGTTTAAAACAGCAATTTTATCGTCATTTCTCATAAATCGCCGTTTCACACGAAAGAGACATGAATTTGTCAGTTTGAATAGTTCAAAACAGCGTTTCTCTATGTTTTTGCAAGTTTAAAACAGCAATTTTATCGTCATTTCTCATAAATCGCCGTTTCACACGAAAAAAACATGAATTTGTCAGTTTGAATAGTTCAAAACAGCGGTTTTCTATGTTTTTGTAAGTTTAAAACAGCAGTTTTATCGTGATTTCACAAAAATCCACCGTTTCGAACGAAAGAAACCTGAATTTATCAATTTGAATAGTTAAAAACAGCGTTTTTTTTATGTTTTTGCAAGTTTAAAAAGCAATTTTAACGTCATTTCTTATAAATCGCCGTTTCACACGAAAGAAACATGAATTTGTCAGTTTGAATAGTTCAAAACAGCGTTTTTCTATGTTTTTGCAAGTTCAAAACAGCAATTTTAACGTCATTTCTCATAAATCGCCGTTTCACACGAAAGAAACATGAATTTGTCAGTTTGAATAGTTCAAAACAGCGTTTTACTATGTTTTTGCAAGTTTAAAACAGCAATTTTATCGTCATTTCTCATAAATCGCCGTTTCACACGAAAGAAACATGAATTTGTCAGTTTGAATAGTTCTAAACAGCGTTTTTCTATGTTTTTGCAAGTTTAAAACAGCAATTTTAACGTCATTTCTCATAAATCGCCGTTTAACACGAAAGAAACATGAATTTATCTGTTTGAATAGTTGAAAACAGCGTTTTTCTATGTTTTTGCAAGTTTAAAACAGCAATTTTATCGTCATTTCTCATAAATCGCCGTTTCACACGAAAGAAACATGAATTTGTCAGTTTGAATAGTTCAAAACAGCGTTTTTCTATGATTTTGCAAGTTTAAAACAGCAGTTTTATTGTGATTTCACAAAAATCCACCGTTTCGAACGAAAGAAACCTGAATTTTTCAGTTTGAATAGTTAAAAACAGCGTTTTTCTATGTTTTTGCAAGTTTTAAATAGCAATTTTATCGTCATTTCTCATAAATCGCCGTTTCGAACGAAAGAAACCTGAATTTATCAGTTTGAATAGTTAAAAACAGCGTTTTTCTATGTTTTTGCAAGTTTAAAACAGCAATTTTATCGTCATTTCTTATAAATCGCCGTTTCACACGAAAGAAACATGAATTTGTCAGTTTGAATAGTTCAAAACGTCGTTTTTCTATGTTTTTGCAAGTTTAAAACAGCAATTTTATCGTCATTTCTCATAAATCGCCGTTTCACACGAAAGAAACATGAATTTGTCAGTTTGAATAGTTCAAAACAGCGTTTTTTCTATGTTTTTGCAAGTTTAAAACAGCAATTTTATCGTCATTTCTCATAAATCGCCGTTTCACACGAAAGAAACATGAATTTATCAGTTTGAATAGTTGAAAACAGCGTTTTTCTATGTTTTTGCAAGTTTAAAACAGCAATTTTATCGTCATTTCTCATAAATCGCCGTTTCACACGAAAGAAACATGAATTTGTCAGTTTGAATAGTTCAAAACAGCGTATTTCTATGTTTTTGCAAGTTTAAAACAGCAATTTTATCGTCATTTCTCATAAATCGCCGTTTCACACGAAAGAAACATGAATTTGTCAGTTTGAATAGTTCAAAACAGCGTTTTTCTATGTTTTTGTAAGTTTAAAACAGGAGTTTTATCGTGATTTCACAAAAATCCACCGTTTCGAACGAAAGAAACCTGAATTTATCAGTTTGAATAGTTAAAAACAGCGTTTTTCTATGTTTTTGCAAGTTTAAAACAGCAATTTTATCGTCATTTCTCATAAATCGCCGTTTCACACGAAAGAAACATGAATTTGTCAGTTTGAATAGTTCAAAACAGCGTTTTTACTATGTTTTTGCAAGTTTAAAACAGCAATTTTATCGTCATTTCTCATAAATCGCCGTTTCACACGACAGAAACATGAATTTGTCAGTTTGAATGGTTCAAAACAGCGTTTTTCTATGTTTTTGCAAGTTTAAAACAGCAGTTTTATCGTGATTTCACAAAAATCCACCGTTTCGAACGAAAGAAACCTGAATTTATCAGTTTGAATAGTTAAAAACAGCGTTTTTCTATGTTTTTGCAAGTTTAAAACAGCAATTTTATCATTTCTCATAAATCGCCGTTTCACACGAAAGAAACATGAATTTGTCAGTTTCAATAGTTCAAAACAGCGTTTTACTATGTATTTGCAAGTTTAAAACAGCAATTTTATCGTCATTTCTCATAAATCGCCGTTTCACACGAAAGAAACATGAATTTGTCAGTTTGAATAGTTCAAAACAGCGTTTTTCTATGTTTTTGCAAGTTTAAAACAGCAGTTTTATTGTGATTTCACAAAAATCCACCGTTTCGAACGAAAGAAACCTGAATTTATCAGTTTGAATAGTTAAAAACAGCGTTTTTCTATGTTTTTGCAAGTTTAAAACAGCAATTTTATCGTCATTTCTCATAAATCGCCGTTTCACACGAAAGAAACATGAATTTGTCAGTTTGAATAGTTCAAAACAGCGTTTTACTATGTTTTTGCAAGTTTAAAAC
This sequence comes from Poecilus cupreus, assembly GCA_963942605.1. Taxonomy (NCBI): domain Eukaryota; kingdom Metazoa; phylum Arthropoda; class Insecta; order Coleoptera; family Carabidae; genus Poecilus; species Poecilus cupreus. The sequence continues at coordinate 11,085 of CAWWDY010001870.1, forward strand.
AGCAATTTTATCGTCATTTCTCATAAATCGGCGTTTCACACGACAGAAACATGAATTTGTCAGTTTGAATGGTTCAAAACAGCGTTTTTCTATGTTTTTGCAAGTTTAAAACAGCAGTTTTATCGTGATTTCACAAAAATCCACCGTTTCGAACGAAAGAAACCTGAATTTATCAGTTTGAATAGTTAAAAACAGCGTTTTTCTATGTTTTTGCAAGTTTAAAACAGCAATTTTATCATTTCTCATAAATCGCCGTTTCACACGAAAGAAACATGAATTTGTCAGTTTCAATAGTTCAAAACAGCGTTTTACTATGTATTTGCAAGTTTAAAACAGCAATTTTATCGTCATTTCTCATAAATCGCCGTTTCACACGAAAGAAACATGAATTTGTCAGTTTGAATAGTTCAAAACAGCGTTTTTTCTATGTTTTTGCAAGTTTAAAACAGCAATTTTATCGTCATTTCTCATAAATCGCCGTTTCACACGAAAGAAACATGAATTTATCAGTTTGAATAGTTGAAAACAGCGTTTTTCTATGTTTTTGCAAGTTTTAAATAGCAATTTTATCGTCATTTCTCATAAATCGCCGTTTCGAACGAAAGAAACCTGAATTTATCAGTTTGAATAGTTAAAAACAGCGTTTTTCTATGTTTTTGCAAGTTTAAAACAGCAATTTTATCGTCATTTCTTATAAATCGCCGTTTCACACGAAAGAAACATGAATTTGTCAGTTTGAATAGTTCAAAACGTCGTTTTTCTATGTTTTTGCAAGTTTAAAACAGCAATTTTATCGTCATTTCTCATAAATCGCCGTTTCACACGAAAGAAACATGAATTTGTCAGTTTGAATAGTTCAAAACAGCGTTTTTCTATGATTTTGCAAGTTTAAAACAGCAGTTTTATTGTGATTTCACAAAAATCCACCGTTTCGAACGAAAGAAACCTGAATTTTTCAGTTTGAATAGTTAAAAACAGCGTTTTTCTATGTTTTTGCAAGTTTTAAATAGCAATTTTATCGTCATTTCTCATAAATCGCCGTTTCGAACGAAAGAAACCTGAATTTATCAGTTTGAATAGTTAAAAACAGCGTTTTTCTATGTTTTTGCAAGTTTAAAACAGCAATTTTATCGTCATTTCTTATAAATCGCCGTTTCACACGAAAGAAACATGAATTTGTCAGTTTGAATAGTTCAAAACGTCGTTTTTCTATGTTTTTGCAAGTTTAAAACAGCAATTTTATCGTCATTTCTCATAAATCGCCGTTTCACACGAAAGAAACATGAATTTGTCAGTTTGAATAGTTCAAAACAGCGTTTTTCTATGTTTTTGCAAGTTTAAAACAGCAATTTTATCGTCATTTCTCATAAATCGCCGTTTCACACGAAAGAAACATGAATTTATCAGTTTGAATAGTTGAAAACAGCGTTTTTTCTATGTTTTTGCAAGTTTAAAACAGCAATTTTATCGTCATTTCTCATAAATCGCCGTTTCACACGAAAGAAACATGAATTTGTCAGTTTGAATAGTTCAAAACAGCGTATTTCTATGTTTTTGCAAGTTTAAAACAGCAATTTTATCGTCATTTCTCATAAATCGCCGTTTCACACGAAAGAAACATGAATTTGTCAGTTTGAATAGTTCAAAACAGCGTTTTTCTATGTTTTTGTAAGTTTAAAACAGGAGTTTTATCGTGATTTCACAAAAATCCACCGTTTCGAACGAAAGAAACCTGAATTTATCAGTTTGAATAGTTAAAAACAGCGTTTTTCTATGTTTTTGCAAGTTTAAAACAGCAATTTTATCGTCATTTCTCATAAATCGCCGTTTCACACGAAAGAAACATGAATTTGTCAGTTTGAATAGTTCAAAACAGCGTTTTACTATGTTTTTGCAAGTTTAAAACAGCAATTTTATCGTCATTTCTCATAAATCGCCGTTTCACACGACAGAAACATGAATTTGTCAGTTTGAATGGTTCAAAACAGCGTTTTTCTATGTTTTTGCAAGTTTAAAACAGCAGTTTTATCGTGATTTCACAAAAATCCACCGTTTCGAACGAAAGAAACCTGAATTTATCAGTTTGAATAGTTAAAAACAGCGTTTTTCTATGTTTTTGCAAGTTTAAAACAGCAATTTTATCATTTCTCATAAATCGCCGTTTCACACGAAAGAAACATGAATTTGTCAGTTTCAATAGTTCAAAACAGCGTTTTACTATGTATTTGCAAGTTTAAAACAGCAATTTTATCGTCATTTCTCATAAATCGCCGTTTCACACGAAAGAAACATGAATTTGTCAGTTTGAATAGTTCAAAACAGCGTTTTTCTATGTTTTTGCAAGTTTAAAACAGCAGTTTTATTGTGATTTCACAAAAATCCACCGTTTCGAACGAAAGAAACCTGAATTTATCAGTTTGAATAGTTAAAAACAGCGTTTTTCTATGTTTTTGCAAGTTTAAAACAGCAATTTTATCGTCATTTCTCATAAATCGCCGTTTCACACGAAAGAAACATGAATTTGTCAGTTTGAATAGTTCAAAACAGCGTTTTACTATGTTTTTGCAAGTTTAAAACAGCAATTTTATCGTCATTTCTCATAAATCGGCGTTTCACACGACAGAAACATGAATTTGTCAGTTTGAATGGTTCAAAACAGCGTTTTTCTATGTTTTTGCAAGTTTAAAACAGCAGTTTTATCGTGATTTCACAAAAATCCACCGTTTCGAACGAAAGAAACCTGAATTTATCAGTTTGAATAGTTAAAAACAGCGTTTTTCTATGTTTTTGCAAGTTTAAAACAGCAATTTTATCATTTCTCATAAATCGCCGTTTCACACGAAAGAAACATGAATTTGTCAGTTTCAATAGTTCAAAACAGCGTTTTACTATGTATTTGCAAGTTTAAAACAGCAATTTTATCGTCATTTCTCATAAATCGCCGTTTCACACGAAGGAAACATGAATTTGTCAGTTTGAATAGTTCAAAACAGCGTTTTTCTATGTTTTTGCAAGTTTAAAACAGCAATTTTATCGTCATTTCTCATAAATCGCCGTTTCACACGAAAGAAACATGAATTTATCAGTTTGAATAGTTGAAAACAGCGTTTTTCTATGTTTTTGCAAGTTTAAAACAGCAATTTTATCGTCATTTCTCATAAATCGCCGTTTCACACGAAAGAAACATGAATTTGTCAGTTTGAATAGTTCAAAACAGCGTATTTCTATGTTTTTGCAAGTTTAAAACAGCAATTTTATCGTCATTTCTCATAAATCGCCGTTTCACACGAAAGAAACATGAATTTGTCAGTTTGAATAGTTCAAAACAGCGTTTTTCTATGTTTTTGTAAGTTTAAAACAGGAGTTTTATCGTGATTTCACAAAAATCCACCGTTTCGAACGAAAGAAACCTGAATTTATCAGTTTGAATAGTTAAAAACAGCGTTTTTCTATGTTTTTGCAAGTTTAAAACAGCAATTTTATCGTCATTTCTCATAAATCGCCGTTTCACACGAAAGAAACATGAATTTGTCAGTTTGAATAGTTCAAAACAGCGTTTTACTATGTTTTTGCAAGTTTAAAACAGCAATTTTATCGTCATTTCTCATAAATCGCCGTTTCACACGACAGAAACATGAATTTGTCAGTTTGAATGGTTCAAAACAGCGTTTTTCTATGTTTTTGCAAGTTTAAAACAGCAGTTTTATCGTGATTTCACAAAAATCCACCGTTTCGAACGAAAGAAACCTGAATTTATCAGTTTGAATAGTTAAAAACAGCGTTTTTCTATGTTTTTGCAAGTTTAAAACAGCAATTTTATCATTTCTCATAAATCGCCGTTTCACACGAAAGAAACATGAATTTGTCAGTTTCAATAGTTCAAAACAGCGTTTTACTATGTATTTGCAAGTTTAAAACAGCAATTTTATCGTCATTTCTCATAAATCGCCGTTTCACACGAAAGAAACATGAATTTGTCAGTTTGAATAGTTCAAAACAGCGTTTTTCTATGTTTTTGCAAGTTTAAAACAGCAGTTTTATTGTGATTTCACAAAAATCCACCGTTTCGAACGAAAGAAACCTGAATTTATCAGTTTGAATAGTTAAAAACAGCGTTTTTCTATGTTTTTGCAAGTTTAAAACAGCAATTTTATCGTCATTTCTCATAAATCGCCGTTTCGCACGAAAGAAACCTGAATTTATCAGTTTGAATAGTTAAAAACAGCGTTTTTCTATGTTTTTGCAAGTTTAAAACAGCAATTTTATCGTCATTTCTCATAAATCGCCGTTTCACACGAAAGAAACATTAATTTGTCAGTTTGAATAGTTCAAAACAGCGTTTTTCTATGTTTTTGCAAGTTGAAAACAGCAATTTTATCGTCATTTCTCATAAATCGCCGTTTCACACGAAAGAAACATGAATTTTTCAGTTTGAATAGTTCAAAACAGCGTTTTACTATGTTTTTGCAAGTTTAAAACAGCAATTTTATCGTCATTTCTAATAAATCGCCGTTTCACACGAAAGAAACATGAATTTGTCAGTTTGAATAGTTCAAAACAGCGTTTTTCTATGTTTTTGCAAGTTTAAAATAGCAGTTTTATCGTGATTTCAGAAAAATCCACCATTTCGAACGAAAGAAACCTGAATTTATCAGTTTGAATAGTTGAAAACAGCGTTTTTCTATGTTTTTGCAAGTTTAAAACAGCAATTTTATCGTCATTTCTCATAAATCGCCGTTTCACACGAAAGAAACATGAATTTGTCAGTTTGAATAGTTCAAAACAGCGTTTTTCTATGATTTTGCAAGTTTAAAACAGCAGTTTTATTGTGATTTCACAAAAATCCACCGTTTCGAACGAAAGAAACCTGAATTTTTCAGTTTGAATAGTTAAAAACAGCGTTTTTCTATGTTTTTGCAAGTTTTAAATAGCAATTTTATCGTCATTTCTCATAAATCGCCGTTTTGAACGAAAGAAACCTGAATTTATCAGTTTGAATAGTTAAAAACAGCGTTTTTCTATGTTTTTGCAAGTTTAAAACAGCAATTTTATCGTCGTTTCTCATAAATCGCCGTTTCACACGAAAGAAACATGAATTTGTCAGTTTGAATAGTTCAAAACAGCGTTTTTCTATGTTTTTGCAAGTTTAAAACAGCAATTTTATCGTCATTTCTCATAAATCGCCGTTTCACACGAAAGAAACATGAATTTGTCAGTTTGAATAGTTCAAAACAGCGTTTTACTATGTTTTTGCAAGTTTAAAACAGCAATTTTATCGTCATTTCTCATAAATCGCCGTTTCACACGAAAGAAACATGAATTTGTCAGTTGGAATAGTTCAAAACAGCGTTTTTCTATGTTTTTGCAAGTTTAAAACAGCAGTTTTATCGAGATTTCACAAAAATCCACCGTTTCGAACGAAAGAAACCTGAATTTATCAGTTTGAATAGTTAAAAACAGCGTTTTTTCTATGTTTTTGCAAGTTTAAAACAGCAATTTTATCGTCATTTCTCATAAATCGCCGTTTCACACGAAAGAAACATGAATTTGTCAGTTTGAATAGTTCAAAACAGCGTTTTACTATGTTTTTGCAAGTTTAAAACAGCAATTTTGTCGTCATTTCTCATAAATCGCCGTTTCACACGAAAGAAACATGAATTTGTCAGTTTGAATAGTTCAAAACAGCGTTTTTCTATGTTTTTGCAGGTTTAAAACAGCAGTTTTATTGTGATTTCACAAAAATCCACCGTTTCGAACGAAAGAAACCTGAATTTATCAGTTTGAATAGTTAAAAACAGCGTTTTTCTATGTTTTTGCAAGTTTAAAACAGCAATTTTATCGTCATTTCTCATAAATCGCCGTTTCACACGAAAGAAACATGAATTTGTCAGTTTGAATAGTTCAAAACAGCGTTTTTATATGTTTTTGCAAGTTGAAAACAGCAATTTTATCGTCATTTCTCATAAATCGCCGTTTCACACGAAAGAAACATGAATTTGTCAGCTTGAATAGTTCAAAACAGCGTTTTACTATGTTTTTGCAAGTTTAAAACAGCAATTTTATCGTCATTTCTCATAAATCGCCGTTTCACACGAAAGAAACATGAATTTGTCAGTTTGAATAGTTCAAAACAGCGTTTTTTAAGTTTTTGCAAGTTTAAAACAGCAGTTTTATCGTGATTTCACAAAAATCCACCGTTTCGAACGAAAGAAACATGAATTTGTCAGTTTGAATAGTTCAAAACAGCGTTTTTCTATGTTTTTGCAAGTTTAAAACAGCAATTTTATCGTCATTTCTCATAAATCGCCGTTTCACACGAAAGAAACATGAATTTGTCAGTTTGAATAGTTCAAAACAGCGTTTTACTATGTTTTTGCAAGTTTAAAACAGCAATTTTATCGTCATTTCTCATAAATCGCCGTTTCACACGAAAGAAACATGAATTTGTCAGTTTGAATAGTTCAAAACAGCGTTTTTCTATGTTTTTGCAAGTTTAAAACAGCAATTTTATCGTCATTTCTCATAAATCGCCGTTTCACACGAAAGAAACATGAATTTATCAGTTTGAATAGTTGAAAACAGCGTTTTTCTATGTTTTTGCAAGTTTAAAACAGCAATTTTATCGTCATTTCTCATAAATCGCCGTCACACGAAAGAAACATGAATTTGTCAGTTTGAATAGTTCAAAACAGCGTATCTCTATGTTTTTGCAAGTTTAAAACAGCAATTTTATCGTCATTTCTCATAAATCGCCGTTTCACACGAAAGAAACATGAATTTGTCAGTTTGAATAGTTCAAAACAGCGTTTTACTATGTTTTTGCAAGTTTAAAACAGCAATTTTATCGTCATTTCTCATAAATCGCCGTTTCACACGAAAGAAACATGAATTTGTCAGTTTGAATAGTTCAAAACAGCGTTTTTCTATGTTTTTGCAAGTTTAAAACAGCAATTTTATCGTCATTTCTCATAAATCGCCGTTTCACACGAAAGAAACATGAATTTATCAGTTTGAATAGTTGAAAACAGCGTTTTTCTATGTTTTTGCAAGTTTAAAACAGCAATTTTATCGTCATTTCTCATAAATCGCCGTTTCACACGAAAGAAACATGAATTTATCAGTTTGAATAGTTGAAAACAGTGTTTTTCTATGTTTTTGCAAGTTTAAAACAGCAATTTTATAGTCATTTCTCATAAATCGCCGTCACATTAAAGAAATATGAATTTGTCAGTTTGAATAGTTCAAAACAGCGTTTTTCTATGTTTTTGCAAGTTTAAAACAGCAATTTTATCGTCATTTCTCATAATTCGCCGTTTCACACGAAAGAAACATGAATTTGTCAGTTTGAATAGTTCAAAACAGCGTTTTACTATGTTTTTGCAAGTTTAAAACAGCAATTTTATCGTCATTTCTCATAAATCGCCGTTTCACACGAAAGAAACATTAATTTGTCAGTTTGAATAGTTCAAAACAGCGTTTTTCTATATTTTTGTAAGTTTAAAACAGCAGTTTTATCGTGATTTCACAAAAATCCACCGTTTCGAACGAAAGAAACCTGAATTTATCAGTTTGAATAGTTAAAAACAGCGTTTTCCTATGTTTTTGCAAGTTTAAAAAAGCAATTTTATCGTCATTTCTCATAAATCGCCGTTTCACACGAAAGAAACATGAATTTGTCAGTTTGAATAGTTCAAAACAGCGTTTTACTATGTTTTTGCAAGTTTAAAACAGCAACTTTATCGTCATTTCTCATAAATCGCCTTTTCACACGAAAGAAACATGAATTTGTCAGTTTGAATAGTTCAAAACAGCGTTTTTCTATGTTTTTGCAAGTTTAAAGCAGCAGTTTTATTGTGATTTCACAAAAATCCACCGTTTCGAACGAAAGGAACCTGAATTTATCAGTTTGAATAATTAAAAACAGCATTTTTCTATGTTTTTGCAAGTTTAAAACAGCAATTTTATCGTCATTTCTCATAAATCGCCGTTTCACACGAAAGAAACATGAATTTGTCAGTTTGAATAGTTCAAAACAGCGTTTTTCTATGTTTTTGCAAGTTTAAAACAGCAATTTTATCGTCATTTCTCATATATCGCCGTTTCACACGAAAGAAACATGAATTTATCAGTTTGAATAGTTGAAAACAGCGTTTTTCTATGTTTTTGCAAGTTTAAAACAGCAATTTTATCGTCATTTCTCATAAATCGCCGTCACACGAAAGAAACATGAATTTGTCAATAGTTCAAACAGCGTTTCTCTATGTTTTTGCAAGTTTAAAACAGCAATTTTATCGTCATTTCTCATAAATCGCCGTTTCACACGAAAGAAACATGAATTTGTCAGTTTGAATAGTTCAAAACAGCGTTTTACTATGTTTTTGCAAGTTTAAAACAGCAATTTTATCGTCATTTCTCATAAATCGCCGTTTCACACGAAAGAAACATGAATTTGTCAGTTTGAATAGTTCAAAACAGCGTTTTTCTATGTTTTTTCAAGTTTAAAACAGCAGTTTTATCGTCATTTCTCATAAATCGCCGTTTCACACGAAAGAAACATGAATTTGTCAGTTTGAATAGTTCAAAACAGCGTTTCTCTATGTTTTTGCAAGTTTAAAACAGCAATTTTATCGTCATTTCTCATAAATCGCCGTTTCACACGAAAGAAACATGAATTTATCAGTTTGAATAGTTGAAAACAGCGTTTTTCTATGTTTTTGCAAGTTTAAAACAGCAATTTAATCGTCATTTCTCATAAATCGCCGTCACACGAAAGAAACATGAATTTGTCAGTTTGAATAGTTCAAAACAGCATTTTTCTATGTTTTTGCAAGTTTAAAACAGCAATTTTATCGTCATTCCTCATAAATCGCCGTTTCACACGAAAGAAACATGAATTTGTCAGTTTGAATAGTTCAAAACAGCGTTTTTCTATGTTTTTGTAAGTTTAAAACAGTAGTTTTATCGTGATTTCACAAAAATCCACCGTTTCGAACGAAAGAAACCTGAATTTATCAGTTTGAATAGTTAAAAACAGCGTTTTTCTATGTTTTTGCAAGTTTAAAACAGCAATTTTATCGTCATTTCTCGTAAATCGCCGTTTCACACGAAAGAAACATGAATTTGTCAGTTTGAATAGTTCAAAACAGCGTTTTACTATGTTTTTGCAAGTTTAAAACAGCAATTTTATCGTCATTTCTCATAAATCGCCGTTTCACACGAAAAAAACATGAATTTGTCAGTTTGAATGGTTCAAAACAGCGTTTTTCTATGTTTTTGCAAGTTTAAAACAGCAGTTTTATCGTGATTTCACAAAAATCCACCGTTTCGAACGAAAGAAACCTGAATTTATCAGTTTGAATAGTTAAAAACAGCGTTTTTCTATGTTTTTGCAAGTTTAAAACAGCAATTTTATCGTCATTTCTCGTAAATCGCCGTTTCACACGAAAGAAACATGAATTTGTCAGTTTGAATAGTTCAAAACAGCGTTTTACTATGTTTTTGCAAGTTTAAAACAGCAATTTTATCGTCATTTCTCATAAATCGCCGTTTCACACGAAAAAAACATGAATTTGTCAGTTTGAATGGTTCAAAACAGCGTTTTTCTATGTTTTTGCAAGTTTAAAACAGCAGTTTTATCGTGATTTCACAAAAATCCACCGTTTCGAACGAAAGAAACCTGAATTTAACAGTTTGAATAGTTAAAAACAGCGTTTTTCTATGTTTTTGCAAGTTTAAAACAGCAATTTTATCGTCATTTCTCATAAATCGCCGTTTCACACGAAAGAAACATGAATTTGTCAGTTTGAATAGTTCAAAACAGCGTTTTACTATGTTTTTGCAAGTTTAAAACAGCAATTTTATCGTCATTTCTCATAAATCGCCGTTTCACACGAAAGAAACATGAATTTGTCAGTTTGAATAGTTCAAAACAGCGTTTTACTATGTTTTTGCAAGTTTAAAACAGCAATTTTATCGTCATTTCTCATAAATCGCCGTTTCACACGAAAGAAACATGAATTTGTCAGTTTGAATAGTTCAAAACAGCGTTTTTCTATGTTTTTGTAAGTTTAAAACAGCAGTTTTATCGTGATTTCACAAAAATCCACCGTTTCGAACGAAAGAAACCTGAATTTATCAGTTTGAATAGTTAAAAACAGCGTTTTTCTATGTTTTTGCAAGTTAAAAACAGCAATTTTATCGTCATTTCTCATAAATCGCCGTTTCGCACGAAAGAAACATGAATTTGTCAGTTTGAATAGTTCAAAACAGCGTTTTTCTATGTTTTTGCAAGTTTAAAACAGCAATTTTATCGTCATTTCTCATAAATCGCCGTTTCACACGAAAGAAACATGAATTTGTCAGTTTGAATAGTTCAAAACAGCGTTTTTATATGTTTTTGCAAGTTGAAAACAGCAATTTTATCGTCATTTCTCATAAATCGCCGTTTCACACGAAAGAAACATGAATTTGTCAGCTTGAATAGTTCAAAACAGCGTTTTACTATGTTTTTGCAAGTTTAAAACAGCAATTTTATCGTCATTTCTCATAAATCGCCGTTTCACACGAAAGAAACATGAATTTGTCAGTTTGAATAGTTCAAAACAGCGTTTTTTAAGTTTTTGCAAGTTTAAAACAGCAGTTTTATCGTGATTTCACAAAAATCCACCGTTTCGAACGAAAGAAACATGAATTTGTCAGTTTGAATAGTTGAAAACAGCGTTTTTTTAGTTTTTGCAAGTTTAAAACAGCAATTTTTCGTCATTTCTCATAAATCGCCGTTTCACACGAAAGAAACATGAATTTGTCAGTTTGAATAGTTCAAAACAGCGTTTTTCTATGTTTTTGCAAGTTTAAAACAGCAATTTTATCGTCATTTCTCATAAATCGCCGTTTCACACGAAAGAAACATGAATTTATCAGTTTGAATAGTTGAAAACAGCGTTTTTCTATGTTTTTGCAAGTTTAAAACAGCAATTTTATCGTCATTGCTCATAAATCGCCGTCACACGAAAGAAACATGAATTTGTCAGTTTGAATAGTTCAAAACAGCGTTTCTCTATGTTTTTGCAAGTTTAAAATAGCAATTTTATCGTCATTTCTCATAAATCGCCGTTTCACACGAAAGAAACATGAATTTGTCAGTTTGAATAGTTCAAAACAGCGTTTTACTATGTTTTTGCAAGTTTAAAACAGCAATTTTATCGTCATTTCTCATAAATCGCCGTTTCACACGAAAGAAACATGAATTTGTCAGTTTGAATAGTTCAAAACAGCGTTTTACTATGTTTTTGCAAGTTTAAAACAGCAATTTTATCGTCATTTCTCATAAATCGCCGTTTCACACGAAAGAAACATGAATTTGTCAGTTTGAATAGTTCAAAACAGCGTTTTTCTATGTTTTTGTAAGTTTAAAACAGCAGTTTTATTGTGATTTCACAAAAATCCACCGTTTCGAACGAAAGAAACCTGAATTTATCAGTTTGAATAGTTAAAAACAGCGTTTTTCTATGTTTTTGCAAGTTTAAAACAGCAATTTTATCGTCATTTCTCATAAATCGCCGTTTCACACGAAAGAAACATGAATTTGTCAGTTTGAATAGTTCAAAACAGCGTTTTACTATGTTTTTGCAAGTTTAAAACAGCAATTTTATCGTCATTTCTCATAAATCGCCGTTTCACACGAAAGAAACATGAATTTGTCAGTTTGAATAGTTCAAAACAGCGTTTTTTATGTTTTTGCAAGTTTAAAACAGCAGTTTTATCGTGATTTCACAAAAATCCACCGTTTCGAACGAAAGAAACCTGAATTTATCAGTTTGAATAGTTGAAAACAGCGTTTTTCTATGTTTTTGCAAGTTTAAAACAGCAATTTTATCGTCATTTCTCATAAATCGACGTTTCACACGAAAGAAACATGAATTTGTCAATTTGAATAGTTCAAAACAGCGTTTTTCTATGTTTTTGGAAGTTTAAAACAGCAATTTTATCGTCATTTCTCATAAATCGCCGTTTCACACGAAAGAAACATGAATTTATCAGTTTGAATAGTTGAAAACAGCGTTTTTCTATGTTTTTGCAAGTTTAAAACAGCAATTTTATCGTCATTTCTCATAAATCGCCGTTTCACACGAAAGAAACATGAATTTGTCAGTTTGAATAGTTCAAAACAGCGTTTTTTAAGTTTTTGCAAGTTTAAAACAGCAGTTTTATCGTGATTTCACAAAAATCCACCGTTTCGAACGAAAGAAACATGAATTTGTCAGTTTGAATAGTTGAAAACAGCGTTTTTTTAGTTTTTGCAAGTTTAAAACAGCAATTTTTCGTCATTTCTCATAAATCGCCGTTTCACACGAAAGAAACATGAATTTGTCAGTTTGAATAGTTCAAAACAGCGTTTTTCTATGTTTTTGCAAGTTTAAAACAGCAATTTTATCGTCATTTCTCATAAATCGCCGTTTCACACGAAAGAAACATGAATTTATCAGTTTGAATAGTTGAAAACAGCGTTTTTCTATGTTTTTGCAAGTTTAAAACAGCAATTTTATCGTCATTGCTCATAAATCGCCGTCACACGAAAGAAACATGAATTTGTCAGTTTGAATAGTTCAAAACAGCGTTTCTCTATGTTTTTGCAAGTTTAAAATAGCAATTTTATCGTCATTTCTCATAAATCGCCGTTTCACACGAAAGAAACATGAATTTGTCAGTTTGAATAGTTCAAAACAGCGTTTTACTATGTTTTTGCAAGTTTAAAACAGCAATTTTATCGTCATTTCTCATAAATCGCCGTTTCACACGAAAGAAACATGAATTTGTCAGTTTGAATAGTTCAAAACAGCGTTTTACTATGTTTTTGCAAGTTTAAAACAGCAATTTTATCGTCATTTCTCATAAATCGCCGTTTCACACGAAAGAAACATGAATTTGTCAGTTTGAATAGTTCAAAACAGCGTTTTTCTATGTTTTTGTAAGTTTAAAACAGCAGTTTTATTGTGATTTCACAAAAATCCACCGTTTCGAACGAAAGAAACCTGAATTTATCAGTTTGAATAGTTAAAAACAGCGTTTTTCTATGTTTTTGCAAGTTTAAAACAGCAATTTTATCGTCATTTCTCATAAATCGCCGTTTCACACGAAAGAAACATGAATTTGTCAGTTTGAATAGTTCAAAACAGCGTTTTACTATGTTTTTGCAAGTTTAAAACAGCAATTTTATCGTCATTTCTCATAAATCGCCGTTTCACACGAAAGAAACATGAATTTGTCAGTTTGAATAGTTCAAAACAGCGTTTTTTATGTTTTTGCAAGTTTAAAACAGCAGTTTTATCGTGATTTCACAAAAATCCACCGTTTCGAACGAAAGAAACCTGAATTTATCAGTTTGAATAGTTGAAAACAGCGTTTTTCTATGTTTTTGCAAGTTTAAAACAGCAATTTTATCGTCATTTCTCATAAATCGACGTTTCACACGAAAGAAACATGAATTTGTCAATTTGAATAGTTCAAACCAGCGTTTTTCTATGTTTTTGGAAGTTTAAAACAGCAATTTTATCGTCATTTCTCATAAATCGCCGTTTCACACGAAAGAAACATGAATTTATCAGTTTGAATAGTTGAAAACAGCGTTTTTCTATGTTTTTGCAAGTTTAAAACAGCAATTTTATCGTCATTTCTCATAAATCGCCGTCACACGAAAGAAACATGAATTTGTCAGTTTGAATAGTTCAAAACAGCGTTTTTCTATGTTTTTGCAAGTTTAAAACAGCAATTTTATCGTCATTTCTCATAAATCGCCGTTTCACACGAAAGAAACATGAATTTGTCAGTTTGAATAGTTCAAAACAGCGTTTTACTATGTTTTTGCAAGTTTAAAACAGCAATTTTATCGTCATTTCTCATAAATCGCCGTTTCACACGAAAGAAACATGAATTTGTCAGTTTGAATAGTTCAAAACAGCGTTTTTCTATGTTTTTGTAAGTTTAAAACAGCAGTTTTATCGTGATTTCACAAAAATCCACCGTTTCGAACGAAAGAAACCTGAATTTATCAGTTTAAATAGTTAAAAACAGCGTTTTTCTATGTTTTTGCAAGTTTTAAATAGCAATTTTATCGTCATTTCTCATAAATCGCCGTTTCGAACGAAAGAAACCTGAATTTATCAGTTTGAATAGTTAAAAACAGCGTTTTTCTATGTTTTTGCAAGTTTTAAAAGCAATTTTATCGTCATTTCTCATAAATCGCCGTTTCGCACGAAAGAAACCTGAATTTATCAGTTTGAATAGTTAAAAACTGCGTTTTACTATGTTTTTGCAAGTTTAAAACAGCAATTTTATCGTCATTTCTCATAAATCGCCGTTTCACACGAAAGAAACATGAATTTGTCAGTTTGAATAGTTCAAAACAGCGTTTTTCTATGTTTTTGCAAGTTTAAAACAGCAGTTTTATTGTGATTTCACAAAAATCCACCGTTTCGAACGAAAGAAACCTGAATTTATCAGTTTGAATAGTTAAAAACAGCGTTTTTCTATGTTTTTGCAAGTTTAAAACAGCAATTTTATCGTCATTTCTCATAAATCGCCGTTTCGCACGAAAGAAACCTGAATTTATCAGTTTGAATAGTTAAAAACAGCGTTTTTCTATGTTTTTGCAAGTTTAAAACAGCAATTTTATCGTCATTTCTCATAAATGGCCGTTTCACACGAAAGAAACATGAATTTGAAAGTTTGAATAGTTCAAAACAGCGTTTTTATATGTTTTTGCAAGTTGAAAACAGCAATTTTATCGTCATTTCTCATAAATCGCCGTTTCACACGAAAGAAACATGAATTTGTCAGTTTGAATAGTTCAAAACAGCGTTTTACTATGTTTTTGCAAGTTTAAAACAGCAATTTTATCGTCATTTCTCGTAAATCGCCGTTTCACGCGAAAGAAACATGAATTTGTCAGTTTGAATAGTTCAAAACAGCGTTTTTTAAGTTTTTGCAAGTTTAAAACTGCAGTTTTATCGTGGTTTCACAAAAATCCACCGTTTCGAACGAAAGAAACCTGAATTTATCAGTTTGAATAGTTGAAAACAGCGTTTTTCTATGTTTTTGGAAGTTTAAAACAGCAATTTTATCGTCATTTCTCATAAATCGCCGTTTCACACGAAAGAAACATGAATTTATCAGTTTGAATAGTTGAAAACAGCGTTTTTCTATGTTTTTGCAAGTTTAAAACAGCAATTTTATCGTCATTTCTCATAAATCGCCGTCACACGAAAGAAACATGAATTTGTCAGTTTGAATAGTTCAAAACAGCGTTTTTCTATGTTTTTGCAAGTTTAAAACAGCAATTTTATCGTCATTTCTCATAAATCGCCGTTTCACACGAAAGAAACATGAATTTGTCAGTTTGAATAGTTCAAAACAGCGTTTTACTATGTTTTTGCAAGTTTAAAACAGCAATTTTATCGTCATTTCTCATAAATCGCCGTTTCACACGAAAGAAACATGAATTTGTCAGTTTGAATAGTTCAAAACAGCGTTTTTCTATGTTTTTGTAAGTTTAAAACAGCAGTTTTATCGTGATTTCACAAAAATCCACCGTTTCGAACGAAAGAAACCTGAATTTATCAGTTTAAATAGTTAAAAACAGCGTTTTTCTATGTTTTTGCAAGTTTAAAACAGCAATTTTATCGTCATTTCTCATAAATCGGCGTTTCGCATGAAAGAAACCTGAATTTATCAGTTTGAATAGTTAAAAACAGCGTTTTTCTATGTTTTTGCAAGTTTAAAACAGCAATTTTATCGTCATTTCTCATAAATCGCCGTTTCACACGAAAGAAACATGAATTTGTCAGTTTGAATAGTTCAAAACAGCGTTTTTCTATGTTTTTGCAAGTTTAAAACAGCAATTTTATCGTCATTTCTCATAAATCGCCGTTTTACACGAAAGAAACATGAATTTTTTCAGTTTGAAAAGTTCAAAACAGCGTTTTCTATGATTTTGCAAGTTTAAAACAGCAGTTTTATTGTGATTTCACAAAAATCCACCGTTTCGAACGAAAGAAACCTGAATTTTTCAGTTTGAATAGTTAAAAACAGCGTTTTTCTATGTTTTTGCAAGTTTTAAATAGCAATTTTATCGTCATTTCTCATAAATCGCCGTTTCGAACGAAAGAAACCTGAATTTATCAGTTTGAATAGTTAAAAACAGCGTTTTTCTATGTTTTTGCAAGTTTTAAAAAGCAATTTTATCGTCATTTCTCATAAATCGCCGTTTCGCACGAAAGAAACCTGAATTTATCAGTTTGAATAGTTAAAAACTGCGTTTTACTATGTTTTTGCAAGTTTAAAACAGCAATTTTATCGTCATTTCTCATAAATCGCCGTTTCACACGAAAGAAACATGAATTTGTCAGTTTGAATAGTTCAAAACAGCGTTTTTCTATGTTTTTGCAAGTTTAAAACAGCAGTTTTATTGTGATTTCACAAAAATCCACCGTTTCGAACGAAAGAAACCTGAATTTATCAGTTTGAATAGTTAAAAACAGCGTTTTTCTATGTTTTTGCAAGTTTAAAACAGCAATTTTATCGTCATTTCTCATAAATCGCCGTTTCGCACGAAAGAAACCTGAATTTATCAGTTTGAATAGTTAAAAACAGCGTTTTTCTATGTTTTTGCAAGTTTAAAACAGCAATTTTATCGTCATTTCTCATAAATGGCCGTTTCACACGAAAGAAACATGAATTTGAAAGTTTGAATAGTTCAAAACAGCGTTTTTATATGTTTTTGCAAGTTGAAAACAGCAATTTTATCGTCATTTCTCATAAATCGCCGTTTCACACGAAAGAAACATGAATTTGTCAGTTTGAATAGTTCAAAACAGCGTTTTACTATGTTTTTGCAAGTTTAAAACAGCAATTTTATCGTCATTTCTCGTAAATCGCCGTTTCACACGAAAGAAACATGAATTTGTCAGTTTGAATAGTTCAAAACAGCGTTTTTTAAGTTTTTGCAAGTTTAAAACAGCAGTTTTATCGTGGTTTCACAAAAATCCACCGTTTCGAACGAAAGAAACCTGAATTTATCAGTTTGAATAGTTGAAAACTGCGTTTTTCTAGTTTTTGCAAGTTTAAAACAGCAATTTTTCGTCATTTCTCATAAATCGCCGTTTCACACGAAAGAAACATGAATTTGTCAGTTTCAATAGTTCAAAACAGCGTTTTTCTATGTTTTTGCAAGTTTAAAACAGCAATTTTATCGTCATTTCTCATAAATCGCCGTTTCACACGAAAGAAACATGAATTTGTCAGTTTGAATAGTTCAAAACAGCGTTTTTCTATGTTTTTGCAAGTTTAAAACAGCAATTTTATCGTCATTTCTCATAAATCGCCGTCACACGAAAGAAACCTGAATTTATCAGTTTGAATAGTTCAAAACAGCGTTTCTCTATGTTTTTGCAAGTTTAAAACAGCAATTTTATCGTCATTTCTCATAAATCGCCGTTTCACACGAAAGAAACATGAATTTGTCAGTTTGAATAGTTCAAAACAGCGTTTTACTATGTTTTTGCAAGTTTAAAACAGCAGTTTTATCGTCATTTCTCATAAATCGCCGTTTCACACGAAAGAAACATGAATTTGTCAGTTTGAATAGTTCAAAACAGCGTTTTTCTATGTTTTTGCAAGTTTAAAACAGCAATTTTATCGTCATTTCTCATAAATCGCCGTTTCACACGCAAGAAACATGAATTTATCAGTTTGAATAGTTGAAAACAGCGTTTTTCTATGTTTTTGCAAGTTTAAAACAGCAATTTTATCGTCATTTCTCATAAATCGCTGTCACACGAAAGAAACATGAATTTGTCAGTTTGAATAGTTCAAAACAGCGTTTCTCTATGTTTTTGCCAGTTTAAAATAGCAATTTTATCGTCATTTCTCATAAATCGCCGTTTCACACGAAAGAAACATGAATTTGTCAGTTTGAATAGTTCAAAACAGCGTTTTACTATGTTTTTGCAAGTTTAAAACAGCAATTTTATCGTCATTTCTCATAAATCGCCGTTTCACACGAAAGAAACATGAATTTGTCAGTTTGAATAGTTCAAAACAGCGTTTTACTATGTTTTTGCAAGTTTAAAACAGCAATTTTATCGTCATTTCTCATAAATCGCCGTTTCACACGAAAGAAACATGAATTTGTCAGTTTGAATAGTTCAAAACAGCGTTTTTCTATGTTTTTGTAAGTTTAAAACAGCAGTTTTATCGTGATTTCACAAAAATCCTCCGTTTCGAACGAAAGAAACCTGAATTTATCAGTTTGAATAGTTAAAAACAGCGTTTTTCTATGTTTTTGCAAGTTTAAAACAGCAATTTTATCGTCATTTCTCATAAATCGCCGTTTCACACGAAAGAAACATGAATTTGTCAGTTTGAATAGTTCAAAACAGCGTTTTACTATGTTTTTGCAAGTTTAAAACAGCAATTTTATCGTCATTTCTCATAAATCGCCGTTTCACACGAAAGAAACATGAATTTGTCAGTTTGAATAGTTCAAAACAGCGTTTTTTATGTTTTTGCAAGTTTAAAACAGCAGTTTTATCGTGATTTCACAAAAATCCACCGTTTCGAACGAAAGAAACCTGAATTTATCAGTTTGAATAGTTGAAAACAGCGTTTTTCTATGTTTTTGCAAGTTTAAAACAGCAATTTTATCGTCATTTCTCATAAATCGAAGTTTCACACGAAAGAAACATGAATTTGTCAGTTTGAATAGTTCAAAACAGCGTTTTTCTATGTTTTTGCAAGTTTAAAACAGCAATTTTATCGTCATTTCTCATAAATCGCCGTTTCACACGAAAGAAACATGAATTTATCAGTTTGAATAGTTGAAAACAGCGTTTTTCTATGTTTTTGCAAGTTTAAAACAGCAATTTTATCGTCATTTCTCATAAATCGCCGTCACACGAAAGAAACATGAATTTGTCAGTTTGAATAGTTCAAAACAGCGTTTTTCTATGTTTTTGCAAGTTTAAAACAGCAATTTTATCGTCATTTCTCATAAATCGCCGTTTCACACGAAAGAAACATGAATTTGTCAGTTTGAATAGTTCAAAACAGCGTTTTACTATGTTTTTGCAAGTTTAAAACAGCAATTTTATCGTCATTTCTCATAAATCGCCGTTTCACACGAAAGAAACATGAATTTGTCAGTTTGAATAGTTCAAAACAGCGTTTTTCTATGTTTTTGTAAGTTTAAAACAGCAGTTTTATCGTGATTTCACAAAAATCCACCGTTTCGAACGAAAGAAACCTGAATTTATCAGTTTGAATAGTTAAAAACAGCGTTTTTCTATGTTTTTGCAAGTTTAAAACAGCAATTTTATCGTCATTTCTCATAAATCGCCGTTTCGCATGAAAGAAACCTGAATTTATCAGTTTGAATAGTTAAAAACAGCGTTTTTCTATGTTTTTGCAAGTTTAAAACAGCAATTTTATCGTCATTTCTCATAAATCGCCGTTTCACACGAAAGAAACATGAATTTGTCAGTTTGAATAGTTCAAAACAGCGTTTTTCTATGTTTTTGCAAGTTTAAAACAGCAATTTTATCGTCATTTCTCATAAATCGCCGTTTTACACGAAAAAAACATGAATTTGTCAGTTTGAATAGTTCAAAACAGCGTTTTACTATGTTTTTGCAAGTTTAAAACAGCAATTTTATCGTCATTTCTCATAAATCGCCGTTTCACACGAAAGAAACATGAATTTGTCAGTTTGAATAGTTCAAAACAGCGTTTTTCTATGTTTTTGCAAGTTTAAAACAGCAGTTTTATTGTGATTTCACAAAAATCCACCGTTTCGAACGAAAGAAACCTGAATTTATCAGTTTGAATAGTTAAAAACAGAGTTTTTCTATGTTTTTGCAAGTTTAAAACAGCAATTTTATCGTCATTTCTCATAAATCGCCGTTTCGCACGAAAGAAACCTGAATTTATCAGTTTGAATAGTTAAAAACAGCGTTTTTCTATGTTTTTGCAAGTTTAAAACAGCAATTTTATCGTCATTTCTCATAAATCGCCGTTTCACACGAAAGAAACATGAATTTGAAAGTTTGAATAGTTCAAAACAGCGTTTTTATATGTTTTTGCAAGTTGAAAACAGCAATTTTATCGTCATTTCTCATAAATCGCCGTTTCACACGAAAGAAACATGAATTTGTCAGTTTGAATAGTTCAAAACAGCGTTTTACTATGTTTTTGCAAGTTTAAAACAGCAATTTTATCGTCATTTCTCGTAAATCGCCGTTTCACACGAAAGAAACATGAATTTGTCAGTTTGAATAGTTCAAAACAGCGTTTTTTAAGTTTTTGCAAGTTTAAAACAGCAGTTTTATCGTGGTTTCACAAAAATCCACCGTTTCGAACGAAAGAAACCTGAATTTATCAGTTTGAATAGTTGAAAACAGCGTTTTTCTAGTTTTTGCAAGTTTAAAACAGCAATTTTTCGTCATTTCTCATAAATCGCCGTTTCACACGATAGAAACATGAATTTGTCAGTTTGAATAGTTCAAAACAGCGTTTATCTATGTTTTTGCAAGTTTAAAACAGCAATTTTATCGTCATTTCTCATAAATCGCCGTTTCACACGCAAGAAACATGAATTTGTCAGTTTGAATAGTTCAAAACAGCGTTTTTTTATGTTTTTGCAAGTTTAAAACAGCAATTTTATCGTCATTTCTCATAAATCGCCGTCACACGAAAGAAACCTGAATTTATCAGTTTGAATAGTTCAAAACAGCGTTTCTCTATGTTTTTGCAAGTTTAAAACAGCAATTTTATCGTCATTTCTCATAAATCGCCGTTTCACACGAAAGAAACATGAATTTGTCAGTTTGAATAGTTCAAAACAGCGTTTTACTATGTTTTTGCAAGTTTAAAACAGCAATTTTATCGTCATTTCTCATAAATCGCCGTTTCACACGAAAGAAACATGAATTTATCAGTTTGAATAGTTCAAAACAGCGTTTTTCTATGTTTTTGCAAGTTTAAAACAGCAGTTTTATCGTCATTTCTCATAAATCGCCGTTTCACACGAAAGAAACATGAATTTGTCAGTTTGAATAGTTCAAAACAGCGTTTTTCTATGTTTTTGCAAGTTTAAAACAGCAATTTTATCGTCATTTCTCATAAATCGCCGTTTCACACGAAAGAAACATGAATTTATCAGTTTGAATAGTTGAAAACAGCGTTTTTCTATGTTTTTGCAAGTTTAAAACAGCAATTTTATCGTCATTTCTCATAAATCGCCGTCACACGATAGAAACATGAATTTGTCAGTTTGAATAGTTCAAAACAGCGTTTATCTATGTTTTTGCAAGTTTAAAACAGCAATTTTATCGTCATTTCTCATTAATCGCCGTTTCACACGAAAGAAACATGAATTTGTCAGTTTGAATAGTTCAAAACAGCGTTTTACTATGTTTTTGCAAGTTTAAAACAGCAATTTTATCGTCATTTCTCATAAATCGCCGTTTCACACGAAAGAAACATGAATTTATCAGTTTGAATAGTTGAAAACAGCGTTTTTATATGTTTTTGCAAGTTTAAAACAGCAATTTTATCGTCATTTCTCATAAATCGCCGTCACACGAAAGAAACATGAATTTGTCAGTTTGAATAGTTCAAAACAGCGTTTTTCCATGTTTTTGCAAGTTTAAAACAGCAATTTTATCGTCATTTCTCATAAATCGCCGTTTCACACGAAAGAAACATGAATTTGTCAGTTTGAATAGTTCAAAACAGCGTTTTACTATGTTTTTGCAAGTTTAAAACAGCAATTTTATCGTCATTTCTCATAAATCGCCGTTTCACACGAAAGAAACATGAATTTGTCAGTTTGAATAGTTCAAAACAGCGTTTTTCTATGTTTTTGTAAGTTTAAAACAGCAGTTTTATCGTGATTTCACAAAAATCCACCGTTTCGAACGAAAGAAACCTGAATTTATCAGTTTGAATAGTTAAAAACAGCGTTTTTCTATGTTTTTGCAAGTTTATAACAGCAATTTTATCGTCATTTCTCATAAATCGCCGTTTCGCATGAAAGAAACCTGAATTTATCAGTTTGAATAGTTGAAAACAGCGTTTTTCTATGTTTTTGCAAGTTTAAAACAGCAATTTTAACGTCATTTCTCATAAATCGCCGTTTCACACGAAAGAAACATGAATTTATCAGTTTGAATAGTTGGAAACAGCGTTTTTCTATGTTTTTGCAAGTTTAAAACAGCAGTTTTATCGTGATTTCACAAAAATCCACCGTTTCGAACGAAAGAAACCTGAATTTATCAGTTTGAATAGTTAAAAACAGGGTTTTTTTTTTATGTTTTTGCAAGTTTAAAACAGCAATTTTATCGTCATTTCTCATAAATCGCCGTTTCACACGAAAGAAACATGAATTTGTCAGTTTAAATAGTTCAAAACAGCGTTTTTCTATGTTTTTGCAAGTTTAAAACAGCAATTTTATCGTCATTTCTCATAAATCGCCGTTTCACACGAAAGAAACATGAATTTATCAGTTTGAATAGTTGAAAACAGCGTTTTTCTATGTTTTTGCAAGTTTAAAACAGCAATTTTATTGTCATTTCTCATAAATCGCCGTTTCACACGAAAGAAACATGAATTTGTCAGTTTGAATAGTTCAAAACAGCGTTTTTCTATGTTTTTGCAAGTTTAAAACAGCAGTTTTATCGTGATTTCACAAAAATCCACCGTTTCGAACGAAAGAAACCTGAATTTATCAGTTTGAATAGTTAAAAACAGCGTTTTTCTATGTTTTTGCAAGTTTAAAACAGCAATTTTATCGTCATTTCTCATAAATCGCCGTTTCACACAAAAGAAACATGAATTTATCAGTTTGAATACTTGGAAACAGCGTTTTTCTATGTTTTTGCAAGTTTAAAACAGCAGTTTTATCGTGATTTCACAAAAATCCACCGTTTCGTACAAAAGAAACCTGAATTTATCAGTTTGAATAGTTAAAAACAGCGTTTTTTATGTTTTTGCAAGTTTAAAACAGCAATTTTATCGTCATTTCTCATAAATCGCCGTTTCACATGAAAGAAACATGAATTTGTCAGTTTGAATAGTTCAAAACAGCGTTTTTCTATGTTTTTGCAAGTTTAAAACAGCAGTTTGATCGTGATTTCACAAAAATCCACCGTTTCGAACGAAAGAAACCTGAATTTATCAGTTTGAATAGTTAAAAATAGCGTTTTTCTATGTTTTTGCAAGTTTAAAACAGCAATTTTATCGTCATTTCTCATAAATCGCCGTTTCACACGAAAGAAACATGAATTTGTCAGTTTGAATAGTTCAAAACAGCGTTTTACTATGTTTTTGCAAGTTTAAAACAGCAATTTTATCGTCATTTCTCATAAATCGCCGTTTCACACGAAAGAAACATGAATTTATCAGTTTGAATAGTTGAACACAGCGTTTTTCTATGTTTTTGCAAGTTTAAAACAGCAATTTTATCGTCATTTCTCATAAATCGCCGTTTCACACGAAAGAAACATGAATTTATCAGTTTGAATAGTTGAAAACAGCGTTTTTCTATGTTTTTGCAAGTTTAAAACAGCAATTTTATCGTCATTTCTCATAAATCGCCATTTCACACGAAAGAAACATGAATTTGTCAGTTTGAATAGTTCAAAACAGCGTTTTTCTATGTTTTTGCATGTTTAAAACAGCAATTTTATCGTCATTTCTCATAAATCGCCGTTTCACACGAAAGAAACATGAATTTGTCAGTTTGAATAGTTCAAAACAGCGTTTTTCTATGTTTTTGCAAGTTTAAAACAGCAGTTTTATCGTGATTTCAAAAAAATCCACCGTTTCGAGCGAAAGAAACCTGAATTAATCAGTTTGAATAGTTAAAAACAGCGTTTTTCTATGTTTTTGCAAGTTTAAAACAGCAATTTTAACGTCATTTTCATAAATCGCCGTTTCACACGAAAGAAACATGAATTTATCAGTTTGAATAGTTGGAAACAGCGTTTTTCTATGTTTTTGCAAGTTTAAAACAGCAGTTTTATCGTGATTTCACAAAAATCCACCGTTTCGAACGAAAGAAACCTGAATTTATCAGTTTGAATAGTTAAAAACAGTGTTTTTTTTATGTTTTTGCAAGTTTAAAACAGCAATTTTATCGTCATTTCTCATAAATCGCCGTTTCACACGAAAGAAACATGAATTTGTCAGTTTAAATAGTTCAAAACAGCGTTTTTCTATGTTTTTGCAAGTTTAAAACAGCAATTTTATCGTCATTTCTCACAAATCGCCGTTTCACACGAAAGCAACATGAATTTATCAGTTTGAATAGTTGAAAACAGCGTTTTTCTATGTTTTTGCAAGTTTAAAACAGCAATTTTATCGTTATTTCTCATAAATCGCCGTTTCACACGAAAGAAACATGAATTTGTCAGTTTGAATAGTTCAAAACAGCGTTTTTCTATGTTTTTGCAAGTTTAAAACAGCAATTTTATCGTCATTTCTCATAAATCGCCGTTTCACACGAAAGAAACATGAATTTGTCAGTTTGAATAGTTCAAAACAGCGTTTTACTATGTTTTTGCAAGTTTAAAACAGCAATTTTATCGTCATTTCTCATAAATCGCCGTTTCACACGAAAGAAACATGAATTTGTCAGTTTGAATAGTTCAAAACAGCGTTTTTCTATGTTTTTGCAAGTTTAATACAGCAGTTTTATTGTGATTTCACAAAAATCCACCGTTTCGAACGAAAGAAACATGAATTTATCAGTTTGAATAGTTAAAAACAGCGTTTTTCTATGTTTTTGCAAGTTTAAAACAGCAATTTTATCGTCATTTCTCATAAATCGCCGTTTCGCACGAAAGAAACCTGAATTTGTCAGTTTGAATAGTTAAAAACAGCGTTTTTCTATGTTTTTGCAAGTTTAAAACAGCAATTTTATCGTCATTTCTCATAAATCGCCGTTTCACACGAAAGAAACATGAATTTGTCAGTTTGAATTGTTCAAAGCAGCGTTTTTCTATGTTTTTGCAAGTTTAAAATAGCAATTTTATCGTCATTTCTCATAAATCGCCGTTTCACACGAAAGAAACATGAATTTGTCAGTTTGAATAGTACAAAACAGCGTTTTACTATGTTTTTGCAAGTTTAAAACAGCAATTTTATCGTCATTTCTCATAAATCGCCGTTTCACACGAAAGAAACATGAATTTGTCAGTTTGAATAGTTCAAAACAGCGTTTTACTATGTTTTTGCAAGTTTAAAACAGCAATTTTATCGTCATTTCTCATAAATCGCCGTTTCACACGAAAGAAACATGAATTTATCAGTTTGAATAGTTGAAAACAGCGTTTTTCTATGTTTTTGCAAGTTTAAAACAGCAATTTTATCGTCATTTCTCATAAATCGCCGTTTCACACGAAAGAAACATGAATTTGTCAGTTTAAATAGTTCAAAACAGCGTTTTTCTATGTTTTTGCAAGTTTAAAACAGCAATTTTATCGTCATTTCTCATAAATCGCCGTTTCACACGAAAGAAACATGAATTTGTCAGTTTGAATAGTTCAAAACAGCGTTTTTCTATGTTTTTGCAAGTTTAAAACAGCAGTTTTATCGTGATTTCAAAAAAATCCACCGTTTCGAGCGAAAGAAACCTGAATTAATCAGTTTGAATAGTTAAAAACAGCGTTTTTCTATGTTTTTGCAAGTTTAAAACAGCAATTTTAACGTCATTTCTCATAAATCGCCTTTTCACACGAAAGAAACATGAATTTATCAGTTTGAATAGTTGGAAACAGCGTTTTTCTATGTTTTTGCAAGTTTAAAACAGCAGTTTTATGGTGATTTCACAAAAATCCACCGTTTCGAACGAAAGAAACCTGAATTTATCAGTTTGAATAGTTAAAAACAGGGTTTTTTTTATGTTTTTGCAAGTTTAAAACAGCAATTTTATCGTCATTTCTCATAAATCGCCGTTTCACACGAAAGAAATATGAATTTGTCAGTTTAAATAGTTCAAAACACCGTTTTTCTATGTTTTTGCAAGTTTAAAACAGCAATTTTATCGTCATTTCTCATAAATCGCCGTTTCACAAGAAAGAAACATGAATTTATCAGTTTGAATAGTTGAAAACAGCGTTTTTCTATGTTTTTGCAAGTTTAAAACAGCAATTTTATCGTCATTTCTCATAAATCGCCAATTCACACGAAAGAAACATGAATTTGTCAGTTTGAATAGTTCAAAACAGCGTTTTTCTATGTTTTTGCAAGTTTTAAACAGCAATTTTATCGTCATTTCTCATAAATCGCCGTTTCACACGAAAGAAACATGAATTTGTCAGTTTGAATAGTTCAAAACAGCGTTTTACTATGTTTTTGCAAGTTTAAAACAGCAATTTTATCGTCATTTCTCATAAATCGCCGTTTCACACGAAAGAAACATGAATTTGTCAGTTTGAATAGTTCAAAACAGCGTTTTTCTATGTTTTTGCAAGTTTAATACAGCAGTTTTATTGTGATTTCACAAAAATCCACCGTTTCGAACGAAAGAAACATGAATTTATCAGTTTGAATAGTTAAAAACAGCGTTTTTCTATGTTTTTGCAAGTTTAAAACAGCAATTTTATCGTCATTTCTCATAAATCGCCGTTTCGCACGAAAGAAACCTGAATTTGTCAGTTTGAATAGTTAAAAACAGCGTTTTTCTATGTTTTTGCAAGTTTAAAACAGCAATTTTATCGTCATTTCTCATAAATCGCCGTTTAACACGAAAGAAACATGAATTTGTCAGTTTGAATAGTTCAAAGCAGCGTTTTTCTATGTTTTTGCAAGTTTAAAATAGCAATTTTATCGTCATTTCTCATAAATCGCCGTTTCACACGAAAGAAACATGAATTTGTCAGTTTGAATAGTACAAAACAGCGTTTTACTATGTTTTTGCAAGTTTAAAACAGCAATTTTATCGTCATTTCTCATAAATCGCCGTTTCACACGAAAGAAACATGAATTTGTCAGTTTGAATAGTTCAAAACAGCGTTTTTCTATGTTTTTGCAAGTTTAAAACAGCAATTTTATCGTCATTTCTCATAAATCGCCGTTTCACACGAAAGAAACATGAATTTATCAGTTTGAATAGTTGAAAACAGCGTTTTTCTATGTTTTTTCAAGTTTAAAACAGCAATTTTATCGTCATTTCTCATAAATCGCCGTTTCACATGTAAGAAACATGAATTTGTCAGTTTGAATAGTTCAAAACAGCGTTTTTCTATGTTTTTGCAAGTTTAAAACAGCAATTTTATCGTCATTTCTCATAAATCGCCGTTTCACACGAAAGAAACATGAATTTGTCAGTTTGAATAGTTCAAAACAACGTTTTTCTATGTTTTTGCAAGTTTAAAACAGCAGTTTTATCGTGATTTCACAAAAATCCACCGTTTCGAACGAAAGAAACCTGAATTTATCAGTTTGAATAGTTAAAAACAGCGTTTTTCTATGTTTTTGCAAGTTTAAAACAGCAATTTTATCGTCGTTTCTCATAAATCGCCGTTTCACACAAAAGAAACATGAATTTGTCAGTTTGAATAGTTCAAAACAGCGTTTTTCTATGTTTTTGCAAGTTTAAAATAGCAATTTTATCGTCATTTCTCATAAATCGCCGTTTCACACGAAAGAAACATGAATTTGTCAGTTTGAATAGTTCAAAACAGCGTTTTTCTAGGTTTTTGCAAGTTTAAAAGAGCAGTTTTATCGTGATTTCACAAAAATCCACCGTTTCGAACGAAAGAAACCTGAATTTATCAGTTTGAATAGTTAAAAACAGCGTTTTTCTATGTTTTTGCAAGTTTAAAACAGCAATTTTAACGTCATTTCTCATAAATCGCCGTTTCACACGAAAGAAACATGAATTTATCAGTTTGAATACTTGGAAACAGCGTTTTTCTATGTTTTTGCAAGTTTAAAACAGCAGTTTTATCGTGATTTCACAAAAATCCACCGTTTCGAACGAAAGAATCCTGAATTTATCAGTTTGAATAGTTAAAAACAGCGTTTTTTATGTTTTTGCAAGTTTAAAACAGCAATTTTATAGTCATTTCTCATAAATCGCCGTTTCACACGAAAGAAACATGAATTTGTCCGTTTGAATAGTTCAAAACAGCGTTTTACTATGTTTTTTCAAGTTTAAAACAGCAATTTTATCGTCATTTCTCATAAATCGCCGTTTCACACGAAAGAAACATGAATTTGTCAGTTTGAATAGTTCAAAACAGCGTTTTTCTATGTTTTTGCAAGTTTAAAACAGCAATTTTAACGTCATTTCTCATAAATCGCCGTTTCACACAAAAGAAACATGAATTTGTCAGTTTGAATAGTTCAAAACAGCGTTTTACTATGTTTTTTCAAGTTTAAAACAGCAATTTTATCGTCATTTCTCATAAATCGCCGTTTCACACGAAAGAAACATGAATTTGTCAGTTTGAATAGTTCAAAACAGCGTTTTTCTATGTTTTTGCAAGTTTAAAACAGCAGTTTTATTGTGATTTCACAAAAATCCACCGTTTCGAACGAAAGAAACCTGAATTTATCAGTTTGAATAGTTAAAAACTGCGTTTTTCTATGTTTTTGCAAGTTTAAAACAGCAATTTTATCGTCATTTCTCATAAATCGCCGTTTCGCACGAAAGAAACCTGAATTTGTCAGTTTGAATAGTTAAAAACAGCGTTTTTCTATGTTTTTGCAAGTTTAAAACAGCAATTTTATCGTCATTTCTCATAAATCGCCGTTTCACACGAAAGAAACATGAATTTGTCTGTTTGAATAGTTCAAAACAGCGTTTTTCTATGTTTTTGCAAGTTTAAAACAGCAATTTTATCGTCATTTCTCATAAATCGCCGTTTCACACGAAAGAAACATGAATTTGTCAGTTTGAATAGTACAAAACAGCGTTTTACTTTGTTTTTGCAAGTTTAAAACAGCAATTTTATCGTCATTTCTCATAAATCGCCGTTTCACACGAAAGAAACATGAATTTGTCAGTTTGAATAGTTCAAAACAAAGTTTTTCTATGTTTTTGCAAGTTTAAAACAGCAGTTTTATCGTGATTTCACAAAAATCCACCGTTTCGAACGAAAGAAACCTGAATTTATCAGTTTGAATAGTTAAAAACAGCGTTTTTCTATGTTTTTGCAAGTTTAAAACAGCAATTTTATCGTCATTTCTCATAAATCGCCGTTTCACACAAAAGAAACATGAATTTGTCAGTTTGAATAGTTCAAAACAGCGTTTTACTATGATTTTGCAAGTTTAAAACAGCAATTTTATCGTCATTTCTCATAAATCGCCGTTTCACACGAAAGAAACATGAATTTATCAGTTTGTATAGTTGAAAACAGCGTTTTTCTATGTTTTTGCAAGTTTAAAACAGCAATTTTATCGGCATTTCTCATAAATCGCCGTTTCACACGAAAGAAACATGAATTTGTCAGTTTGAATAGTTCAAAACAGCGTTTTTCTATGTTTTTTCATGTTTAAAACAGCAATTTTATCGTCATTTCTCATAAATCGCCGTTTCACACGAAAGAAACATGAATTTGTCAGTTTGAATTGTTCAAAGCAGCGTTTTTCTATGTTTTTGCAAGTTTAAAATAGCAATTTTATCGTCATTTCTCATAAATCGCCGTTTCACACGAAAGAAACATGAATTTGTCAGTTTGAATAGTACAAAACAGCGTTTTACTATGTTTTTGCAAGTTTAAAACAGCAATTTTATCGTCATTTCTCATAAATCGCCGTTTCACACGAAAGAAACATGAATTTGTCAGTTTGAATAGTTCAAAACAGCGTTTTACTATGTTTTTGCAAGTTTAAAACAGCAATTTTATCGTCATTTCTCATAAATCGCCGTTTCACACGAAAGAAACATGAATTTATCAGTTTGAATAGTTGAAAACAGCGTTTTTCTATGTTTTTGCAAGTTTAAAACAGCAATTTTATCGTCATTTCTCATAAATCGCCGTTTCACACGAAAGAAACATGAATTTGTCAGTTTGAATAGTTCAAAACAGCGTTTTTCTATGTTTTTGCAAGTTTAAAACAGCAGTTTTATCGTGATTTCAAAAAAATCCACCGTTTCGAGCGAAAGAAACCTGAATTAATCAGTTTGAATAGTTAAAAACAGCGTTTTTCTATGTTTTTGCAAGTTTAAAACAGCAATTTTAACGTCATTTCTCATAAATCGCCTTTTCACACGAAAGAAACATGAATTTATCAGTTTGAATAGTTGGAAACAGCGTTTTTCTATGTTTTGCAAGTTTAAAACAGCAGTTTTATGGTGATTTCACAAAAATCCACCGTTTCGAACGAAAGAAACCTGAATTTATCAGTTTGAATAGTTAAAAACAGGGTTTTTTTTATGTTTTTGCAAGTTTAAAACAGCAATTTTATCGTCATTTCTCATAAATCGCCGTTTCACACGAAAGAAATATGAATTTGTCAGTTTAAATAGTTCAAAACACCGTTTTTCTATGTTTTTGCAAGTTTAAAACAGCAATTTTATCGTCATTTCTCATAAATCGCCGTTTCACAAGAAAGAAACATGAATTTATCAGTTTGAATAGTTGAAAACAGCGTTTTTCTATGTTTTTGCAAGTTTAAAACAGCAATTTTATCGTCATTTCTCATAAATCGCCAATTCACACGAAAGAAACATGAATTTGTCAGTTTGAATAGTTCAAAACAGCGTTTTTCTATGTTTTTGCAAGTTTTAAACAGCAATTTTATCGTCATTTCTCATAAATCGCCGTTTCACACGAAAGAAACATGAATTTGTCAGTTTGAATAGTTCAAAACAGCGTTTTACTATGTTTTTGCAAGTTTAAAACAGCAATTTTATCGTCATTTCTCATAAATCGCCGTTTCACACGAAAGAAACATGAATTTGTCAGTTTGAATAGTTCAAAACAGCGTTTTTATATGTTTTTGCAAGTTTAATACAGCAGTTTTATTGTGATTTCACAAAAATCCACCGTTTCGAACGAAAGAAACATGAATTTATCAGTTTGAATAGTTAAAAACAGCGTTTTTCTATGTTTTTTGCAAGTTTAAAACAGCAATTTTATCGTCATTTCTCATAAATCGCCGTTTCGCACGAAAGAAACCTGAATTTGTCAGTTTGAATAGTTAAAAAACAGCGTTTTTCTATGTTTTTGCAAGTTTAAAACAGCAATTTTATCGTCATTTCTCATAAATCGCCGTTTCACACGAAAGAAACATGAATTTGTCAGTTTGAATAGTTACAAAGCAGCGTTTTTCTATGTTTTTGCAAGTTTAAAATAGCAATTTTATCGTCATTTCTCATAAATCGCCGTTTCACACGAAAGAAACCATGAATTTGTCAGTTTGAATAGTACAAAACAGCGTTTTACTATGTTTTTGCAAGTTTAAAACAGCAATTTTATCGTCATTTCTCATAAATCGCCGTTTCACACGAAAGAAACATGAATTGTCAGTTTGAATAGTTCAAAACAGCGTTTTTCTATGTTTTTGCAAGTTTAAAACAGCAATTTTATCGTCATTTCTCATAAATCGCCGTTTCACACGAAAGAAACATGAATTTATCAGTTTTGAATAGTTGAAAACAGCGTTTTTCTATGTTTTTTCAAGTTTAAAACAGCAATTTATCGTCATTTCTCATAAATCGCCGTTTCACATGTAAGAAACATGAATTTGTCAGTTTGAATAGTTCAAAACAGCGTTTTTCTATGTTTTTGCAAGTTTAAAACAGCAATTTTATCGTCATTTCTCATAAATCGCCGTTTCACACGAAAGAAACATGAATTTGTCAGTTTGAATAGTTCAAAACAGCGTTTTTCTAGGTTTTTGCAAGTTTAAAACAGCAGTTTTATCGTGATTACAAAAAAATCCACCGTTTCGAACGAAAGAAACCTGAATTTATTAGTTTGAATAGTTAAAAACAGCGTTTTTCTATGTTTTTGCAAGTTTAAAACAGCAATTTTAACGTCATTTCTCATAAATCGCCGTTTCCCACGAAAGAAACATGAATTTGTCAGTTTGAATAGTTCAAAACAGCGTTTTTCTATGTTTTTGCAAGTTTAAAACAGCAATTTTATCGTCATTTCTCATAAATCGCCGTTTCACACAAAAGAAACATGAAATTGTCAGTTTGAATAGTTCAAAACCGCGTTTTATTATGTTTTTGCAAGTTTAAAACAGCAATTTTATCGTCATTTCTCATAAATCGCCGTTTCACACGAAAGAAACATGAATTTGTCAGTTTGAATAGTTCAAAACAGCGTTTTTCTAGGTTTTTGCAAGTTTAAAAGAGCAGTTTTATCGTGATTTCACAAAAATCCACCGTTTCGAACGAAAGAAACCTGAATTTATCAGTTTGAATAGTTAAAAACAGCGTTTTTCTATGTTTTTGCAAGTTTAAAACAGCAATTTTAACGTCATTTCTCATAAATCGCCGTTTCACACGAAAGAAACATGAATTTATCAGTTTGAATACTTGGAAACAGCGTTTTTCTATGTTTTTGCAAGTTTAAAACAGCAGTTTTATCGTGATTTCACAAAAATCCACCGTTTCGAACGAAAGAATCCTGAATTTATCAGTTTGAATAGTTAAAAACAGCGTTTTTTATGTTTTTGCAAGTTTAAAACAGCAATTTTATAGTCATTTCTCATAAATCGCCGTTTCACACGAAAGAAACATGAATTTGTCAGTTTGAATAGTTCAAAACAGCGTTTTACTATGTTTTTTCAAGTTTAAAACAGCAATTTTATCGTCATTTCTCATAAATCGCCGTTTCACACGAAAGAAACATGAATTTGTCAGTTTGAATAGTTCAAAACAGCGTTTTTCTATGTTTTTGCAAGTTTAAAACAGCAATTTTAACGTCATTTCTCATAAATCGCCGTTTCACACAAAAGAAACATGAATTTGTCAGTTTGAATAGTTCAAAACAGCGTTTTACTATGTTTTTTCAAGTTTAAAACAGCAATTTTATCGTCATTTCTCATAAATCGCCGTTTCACACGAAAGAAACATGAATTTGTCAGTTTGAATAGTTCAAAACAGCGTTTTTCTATGTTTTTGCAAGTTTAAAACAGCAGTTTTATTGTGATTTCACAAAAATCCACCGTTTCGAACGAAAGAAACCTGAATTTATCAGTTTGAATAGTTAAAAACTGCGTTTTTCTATGTTTTTGCAAGTTTAAAACAGCAATTTTATCGTCATTTCTCATAAATCGCCGTTTCGCACGAAAGAAACCTGAATTTGTCAGTTTGAATAGTTAAAAACAGCGTTTTTCTATGTTTTTGCAAGTTTAAAACAGCAATTTTATCGTCATTTCTCATAAATCGCCGTTTCACACGAAAGAAACATGAATTTGTCTGTTTGAATAGTTCAAAACAGCGTTTTTCTATGTTTTTGCAAGTTTAAAACAGCAATTTTATCGTCATTTCTCATAAATCGCCGTTTCACACGAAAGAAACATGAATTTGTCAGTTTGAATAGTACAAAACAGCGTTTTACTTTGTTTTTGCAAGTTTAAAACAGCAATTTTATCGTCATTTCTCATAAATCGCCGTTTCACACGAAAGAAACATGAATTTGTCAGTTTGAATAGTTCAAAACAACGTTTTTCTATGTTTTTGCAAGTTTAAAACAGCAGTTTTATCGTGATTTCACAAAAATCCACCGTTTCGAACGAAAGAAACCTGAATTTATCAGTTTGAATAGTTAAAAACAGCGTTTTTCTATGTTTTTGCAAGTTTAAAACAGCAATTTTATCGTCATTTCTCATAAATCGCCGTTTCACACAAAAGAAACATGAATTTGTCAGTTTGAATAGTTCAAAACAGCGTTTTACTATGATTTTGCAAGTTTAAAACAGCAATTTTATCGTCATTTCTCATAAATCGCCGTTTCACACGAAAGAAACATGAATTTATCAGTTTGTATAGTTGAAAACAGCGTTTTTCTATGTTTTTGCAAGTTTAAAACAGCAATTTTATCGGCATTTCTCATAAATCGCCGTTTCACACGAAAGAAACATGAATTTGTCAGTTTGAATAGTTCAAAACAGCGTTTTTCTATGTTTTTTCATGTTTAAAACAGCAATTTTATCGTCATTTCTCATAAATCGCCGTTTCACACGAAAGAAACATGAATTTGTCAGTTTGAATAGTTAAAAACAGCGTTTTTCTATGTTTTTGCAAGTTTAAAACAGCAATTTTATCGTCATTTCTCATAAATCGCCGTTTCACACGAAAGAAACATGAATTTGTCAGTTTGAATAGTTCAAAACAGCGTTCTTCTATGTTTTTGCAAGTTTAAAACAGCAGTTTTATCGTGATTTCACAAAAATCCACCGTTTCAAACGAAAGAAACCTGAATTTATCAATTTGAATAGTTAAAAACAGCGTTTTTCTATGTTTTTGCAAGTTTAAAACAGCAATTTTAACGTCATTTCTCTTAAATCGCCGTTTCACACAAAAGAAACATGAATTTATCAGTTTGAATACTTGGAAACAGCGTTTTTCTATGTTTTTGCAAGTTTAAAACAGCAGTTTTATCGTGATTTCACAAAAATCCACCGTTTCGAACGAAAGAAACCTGAATTTATCAGTTTGAATAGTTAAAAACAGCGTTTTTTTATGTTTTTGCAAGTTTAAAACAGCAGTTTTATCGTGATTTCACAAAAATCCACCGTTTCGAATGAAAGAAACCTGAATTTATCAGTTTGAATAGTTAAAAACAGCGTTTTTCTATGTTTTTGCAAGTTTAAAACAGCAATTTTATCGTCATTTCTCATAAATCGCCGTTTCACACGAAAGAACATGAATTTGTCAGTTTGAATAGTTCAAAACAGCGTTTTACTATGTTTTTGCAAGTTTAAAACAGCAATTTTATCGTCATTTCTCATAAATCGCCGTTTCACACGAAAGAAACATGAATTTGTCAGTTTGAATAGTTCAAAACAACGTTTTTCTATGTTTTTGCAAGTTTAAAACAGCAGTTTTATCGTGATTTCACAAAAATCCAGCGTTTCGAACGAAAGAAACCTGAATTTATCAGTTTGAATAGTTAAAAACAGCGTTTTTCTATGTTTTTGCAAGTTTAAAACAGCAATTTTATCGTCGTTTCTCATAAATCGCCGTTTCACACAAAAGAAACATGAATTTGTCAGTTTGAATAGTTCAAAACAGCGTTTTACTATGATTTTGCAAGTTTAAAACAGCAATTTTATCGTCATTTCTCATAAATCGCCGTTTCACACGAAAGAAACATGAATTTATCAGTTTGTATAGTTGAAAACAGCGTTTTTCTATGTTTTTGCAAGTTTAAAACAGCAATTTTATCGGCATTTCTCATAAATCGCCGTTTCACACGAAAGAAACATGAATTTGTCAGTTTGAATAGTTCAAAACAGCGTTTTTCTATGTTTTTTCATGTTTAAAACAGCAATTTTATCGTCATTTCTCATAAATCGCCGTTTCACACGAAAGAAACATGAATTTGTCAGTTTGAATAGTTAAAAACAGCGTTTTTCTATGTTTTTGCAAGTTTAAAACAGCAATTTTATCGTCATTTCTCATAAATCGCCGTTTCACACGAAAGAAACATGAATTTGTCAGTTTGAATAGTTCAAAACAGCGTTCTTCTATGTTTTTGCAAGTTTAAAACAGCAGTTTTATCGTGATTTCACAAAAATCCACCGTTTCGAACGAAAGAAACCTGAATTTATGAATTTGAATAGTTAAAAACAGCGTTTTTTCTATGTTTTTGCAAGTTTAAAACAGCAATTTTAACCTCATTTCTCTTAAATCGCCGTTTCACACAAAAGAAACATGAATTTATCAGTTTGAATACTTGGAAACAGCGTTTTTCTATGTTTTTGCAAGTTTAAAACAGCAGTTTTATCGTGATTTCACAAAAATCCACCGTTTCGAACGAAAGAAACCTGAATTTATCAGTTTGAATAGTTAAAAACAGCGTTTTTTTATGTTTTTGCAAGTTTAAAACAGCAGTATTATCGTGATTTCACAAAAATCCACCGTTTCGAATGAAAGAAACCTGAATTTATCAGTTTGAATAGTTAAAAACAGCGTTTTTCTATGTTTTTGCAAGTTTAAAACAGCAATTTTATCGTCATTTCTCATAAATCGCCGTTTCACACGAAAGAACATGAATTTGTCAGTTTGAATAGTTCAAAACAACGTTTTACTATGTTTTTGCAAGTTTAAAACAGCAATTTTATCGTCATTTCTCATAAATCGCCGTTTCACACGAAAGAAACATGAATTTGTCAGTTTGAATAGTTCAAAACAGCGTTTTTCTATGTTTTTGCAAGTTTAAAACAGCATTTTTATTGTGATTTCACAAAAGTCCACCGTTTTGAACGAAAGAAACCTGAATTTATCAGTTTGAATAGTTAAAAACAGCGTTTTTCTATGTTTTTGCAAGTTTAAAACAGCAATTTTATCGTCATTTCTCATAAATCGCCGTTTCACACGAAAGAAACATGAATTTATCAGTTTGTATAGTTGAAAAAAGCGTTTTTCTATGTTTTTGCAAGTTTAAAACAGCAATTTTATCGTCATTTCTCATAAATCGCCGTTTCACACAAAAGAAACATGAATTTATCAGTTTGAATACTTGGAAACAGCGTTTTTCTATGTTTTTGCAAGTTTAAAACAGCAGTTTTATCGTGATTTCACAAAAATCCACCGTTTCGAACGAAAGAATCCTGAATTTATCAGTTTGAATAGTTAAAAACAGCGTTTTTTTTATGTTTTTGCAAGTTTAAAACAGCAGTTTTATCGTGATTTCACAAAAATCCACCGTTTCGAACGAAAGAAACCTGAATTTATCAATTTGAATAGTTAAAAACAGCGTTTTTCTATGTTTTTGCAAGTTTAAAACAGCAATTTTAACGTCATTTCTCTTAAATCGCCGTTTCACACAAAAGAAACATGAATTTAATAATAATAATAATAATGTATATTGGTTTTAAAGCGTACACCTTATACCAAGTGGTTGCAACACATATTTTACATTAAATGTTAGATAACAAATAAATAATTAATGATTTCATTGTAACATTGGAAAATTGTTCATATAATATCAAAGTTAACATTTCAACAAAAAAAAAAAAAAATAAAAAAACAAAAGTACAAAATATTTCAAGAAAAATAACAGTATAGAGATAAGTTGACACTTGCATAATAATCCTGAATCATAATTAGAAAAAACATATGGTTCACACATGGAGTATATAAATTACTCTATTGCAATTTACAATTTGAAGGATCTCGATGCTTGTGTGACACATTGGAGGTACATGCGCGTAAATCACCAATCATTCATGCAGAAGCTACGAATTTTTAATGCCGAGACTGTATAATAAAATACGTCATTAATTTTATTTATATTTAAGTTTGTAAATAGTTTGTAGAGGCTATCACAATTCAAATTATATTTTTCTATGTAGTTTGCACGTAAAACTTTGTATAGTGGACACTCTAAAAAGAAATGATACAGGTTCTCAAGCTTATGAAGACTGCAGATTGAGCACAAACTATTTGCATCAAGTTCATATTTTATATTTCTGTAAATAATTCTTAAACCTCTCTCAGAAGCAAAACGGATTTGGCTTAGAATTTGTTGTTAAGGCAGAATGATATTCATACTTAAGTATTGCTCCAGTTCGAAAGATTTTTTGATCTCTTCATAATGTGAATTGTATTTTGACGTGTTGCATTTATCTATGTCCTGAAGCCGTAGTTTTTGCGTATATATATCAATTATACTGGATATATTATTTTGATTAATATTTTGAGACTCCCAGATATTCTGAAAACCATTATTGAGTAAAAAATTTTTAATTTGAGAAGCCCAGTTATATTCTACTTTATTCGTTTCAATTTTATCTAGTTGATACAGACGATTATATATTAATCTAGGGTAACGAGTGCTAGGCATTTCTAAGAGCTTTTTCCACCAGTTTAGAGTTCTCTTCCATATTTGTGTAGATATATGATCCAGACCAGTTTCTAATCGTATCATGTAATTTGGAGTATTTCTAGGGCAATGCAGTATCGTTTTAACATATTTTAATTGGCATTTCTCGACAATATCGTAATACCGTTGTCCCCAAATCTTTGCTGCATACAACAATGAAGCATTTACGATTGACTTCAAAAGTTTAATTTTTTCAATCCAGCTTTTTGATCTACCTTTACTTAAAATACCTCTTACTTTATATGTTGATATTACCGTTTTTTTCATACTACTATTTGCAGCTTCGAGGAATAACCCGGACGATGTGAATGTGATCCCTAAGTAATTAAATTTATTGACACTTTCTACGACGTCTTCTCCGTATCTAAAAATTGGAGATTTTGCTTTTCTACCTTTATGAAATATTAAAATTTTTGTTTTATCCGTGTTAACAGTTAATTTATTATCGTTACAAAACATTTCAAGTACCTTTAATTTACGCTGTACATCTACTGGTGATTCTGCTAGAATAACCAAGTCATCTGCATAAGACAGCGTTAAGATATCATTATGACTATCGATATTTAAGCCTTTTAGTCCTTTTTCACGATAATAATCGTCTAAGTTATTTATAAAGAGCGAGAAAAGTAAGGGACTTAATATTTCTCCCTGCAAAACACCGTCTGTGATTTTTATCTTCTTAGAAAGGTTATTCTTTAGTTTTACTTGAAGGTTAGCGTTAGAATATAAATTTTTAATAATGCGAATAAATTTGGAGCTAATTCCTGTAAGGTATAATTTATGCCAAAGTTTAGAATGATCTACGGAGTCAAATGCACGTTTGAAGTCCACGAATATTGCAAAAATTGAACGCTGTTTTAAACGTAGCTGAATATGAATAGTTCCCATAAGTGAGAAAATATTATCAATGGTACTTCTTTTCTTTCTAAAACCCATTTGAAATTCACTTAGGATGTTATTATCTTCTAGCCATGGCTGAAGTCGATTATATAATATCGTTGTAAAAATCTTACAAAGCGAAGCTACTAACGCTATTCCTCGGTAATTATTAGGATCATCTTTTTCGCCTTTTTTAAATAACATATTCATGCTAACATTTGTCCAGGAATTAGGTATAATTTCTTTTGACATTATAGTATTAAACATATTTACTATATAGTGTTCCCAATTTGGGGAGAGGTTTTTGAAAAACTCATTTGATAAGTCATCACTACCCGGTGCTTTGTTTAATTTACTTTTAGTTATACTAGCTTTGAGTTCCTCTAACGTAATGTCGGATCCAGAAATGGATGACAGCAGTCAAAATACTGTGTGTTATCACTTACATAATGTTGTTTATATTGTGTACTAAAAAAGTTTTCCCAATTCTCTAACTTAATGTTATTATGCTGTACCTGTTTCGGGTTCAATTTTCTAACCGCATTCCAAAATGCTTGGCTATCTCTGACATTACAGAGGTTATTGCTAACTGTTTCATAGTATTCGTTTTTAACTTTGATTAACATATTTTTCTATATTTTTTTTGCTTCTAAGTAATTATTCAGGTTGATTCTATTCCTATCTTTATGAAACGTTTTTAGAGCTACTTTTGCATTTAATTTCTGTATTTTGCATACTGCGTTAAACCAGGGTCTA
Source organism: Poecilus cupreus (assembly GCA_963942605.1). NCBI lineage: Eukaryota > Metazoa > Arthropoda > Insecta > Coleoptera > Carabidae > Poecilus > Poecilus cupreus. The sequence continues at coordinate 50,792 of CAWWDY010001870.1, forward strand.
TGCTCTGTCAAAATATAATTTGAACTGTTTCTCTGTACCTTTAACATCCCACTGCGGCATGCAGCCTCCTTAACGATGGTAATTAAATTTTCATTAAGATCATTTACATTTAAACTATTAAAATATATTTTATTCGAATTTTCTAAATATTTTTCATACTCTTTAGTGTTGTCAAAAGAAACATGAATTTATCAGTTTGAATACTTGGAAACAGCGTTTTTCTATGTTTTTGCAAGTTTAAAACAGCAGTTTTATCGTGATTTCACAAAAATCCACCGTTTCGAACGAAAGAAACCTGAATTTATCAGTTTGAATAGTTAAAAACAGCGTTTTTTTATGTTTTTGCAAGTTTAAAACAGCAGTTTTATCGTGATTTCACAAACAACCACCGTTTCGAATGAAAGAAACCTGAATTTATCAGTTTGAATAGTTAAAAACAGCGTTTTTCTATGTTTTTGCAAGTTTAAAACAGCAATTTTATAGTCATTTCTCATAAATCGCCGTTTCACACGAAAGAACATGAATTTGTCAGTTTGAATAGTTCAAAACAGCGTTTTACTATGTTTTTGCAAGTTTAAAACAGCAATTTTATCGTCATTTCTCATAAATCGCCGTTTCACACGAAAGAAACATGAATTTGTCAGTTTGAATAGTTCAAAACAGCGTTTTTCTATGTTTTTGCAAGTTTAAAACAGCATTTTTATTGTGATTTCACAAAAATTTACCGTTTTGAACGAAAGAAACCTGAATTTATCAATTTGAATAGTTAAAAACAGCGTTTTTCTATGTTTTTGCAAGTTTAAAACAGCAATTTTATCGTCATTTCTCATAAATCGCCGTTTCGCACGAAAGAAACCTGAATTTATCAGTTTGAATAGTTAAAAACAGCGTTTTTCTATGTTTTTGCAAGTTTAAAACAGCAATTTTATCGTCATTTCTCATAAATCGCCGTTTCGCACGAAAGAAACATGAATTTGTCAGTTTGAATAGTTCAAAACAGCGTTTTTCTATGTTTTTGCAAGTTTAAAACAGCAATTTTATCGTCATTTCTCATAAATCGCCGTTTCACACGAAAGAAACATGAATTTGTCAGTTTGAATAGTTCAAAATAGCGTTTTACTATGTTTTTGCAAGTTTAAAACAGCAATTTTATCGCCATTTCCCATAAATCGCCGTTTCACACGAAAGAAACATGAATTTATCAGTTTGAATAGTTGAAAACAGCGTTTTTCTATGTTTTTGCAAGTTTAAAACAGCAATTTTATCGTCATTTCTCATCAATCGCCGTTTCACACGAAAGAAACCTGAATTTATCAGTTTGAATAGTTAAAAACAGCGTTTTTCTATGTTTTTGCAAGTTTAAAACAGCAATTTAATCGTCATTTCTCATAAATCGCCGTTTCGCACGAAAGAAACATGAATTTGTCAGTTTGAATAGTTCAAAACAGCGTTTTACTATGTTTTTGCAAGTTTAAAACAGCAATTTTATCGTCTTTCTCATAAATCGCCGTTTCACACGAAAGAAACATGAATTTGTCAGTTTGAATAGTTCAAAACAGCGTTTTTCTATGTATTTGCAAGTTTAAAACAGCAGTTTTATCGTGATTTCACAAAAATCCACCGTTTCGAACGAAAGAAACCTGAATTTATCAGTTTGAATAGTTAAAAACAGCGTTTTTCTATGTTTTTGCAAGTTTAAAACAGCAATTTTATCGTCATTTCTCATAAATCGCCGTTTCACACGAAAGAAACATGAATTTGTCAGTTTGAATAGTTCAAAACAGCGTTTTACTATGTTTTTGCAAGTTTAAAACAGCAATTTTATCGTCATTTCTCATAAATCGCCGTTTCACACGAAAGAAACATGAATTTATCAGTTTGAATAGTTGAAAACAGCGTTTTTCTATGTTTTTGCAAGTTTAAAACAGCAATTTTATCGTCATTTCTCATAAATCGCCGTTTCACACGAAAGAAACATGAATTTGTCAGTTTGAATAGTTCAAAACAGCGTTTTTCTATGTTTTTGCAAGTTTAAAACAGCAATTTTATCGTCATTTCTCATAAATCGCCGTTTCACACGAAAGAAATATGAATTTGTCAGTTTGAATAGTCCAAAACAGCGTTTTTCTATGTTTTTGCAAGTTTAAAACAGCAGTTTTATCGTGATTTCAAAAAAATCCACCGTTTCGAGCGAAAGAAACCTGAATTAATCAGTTTGAATAGTTAAAAACAGCGTTTTTCTATGTTTTTGCAAGTTTAAAACAGCAATTTTAACGTCATTTCTCATAAATCGCCGTTTCACACGAAAGAAACATGAATTTATCAGTTTGAATAGTTGGAAACAGCGTTTTTCTATGTTTTTGCAAGTTTAAAACAGCAGTTTTATCGTGATTTCACAAAAATCCACCGTTTCGAACGAAAGAAACCTGAATTTATCAGTTTGAATAGTTAAAAACAGGGTTTTTTTTATGTTTTTGCAAGTTTAAAACAGCAATTTTATCGTCATTTCTCATAAATCGCCGTTTCACACGAAAGAAACATGAATTTGTCAGTTTTAATAGTTCAAAACAGCGTTTTTCTATGTTTTTGCAAGTTTAAAACAGCAATTTTATCGTCATTTCTCATAAATCGCCGTTTCACACGAAAGAAACATGAATTTATCAGTTGAATAGTTGAAAGCAGCGTTTTTCTATGTTTTTGCAAGTTTAAAACAGCAATTTTATCGTCATTTCTCATAAATCGCCGTTTCACACGAAAGAAACATGAATTTGTCAGTTTGAATAGTTCAAAACAGCGTTTTTCTATGTTTTTGCAAGTTTTAAACAGCAATTTTATCGTTATTTCTCATAAATCGCCGTTTCACACGAAAGAAACATGAATTTGTCAGTTTGAATAGTTCAAAACAGCGTTTTACTATGTTTTGCAAGTTTAAAACAGCAATTTTATCGTCATTTCTCATAAATCGCCGTTTCACACGAAAGAAACATGAATTTGTCAGTTTGAATAGTTCAAAACAGCGTTTTTCTATGTTTTTGCAAGTTTAATACAGCAGTTTTATTGTGATTTCACAAAAATCCACCGTTTCGAACGAAAGAAACATGAATTTATCAGTTTGAATAGTTAAAAACAGCGTTTTTCTATGTTTTTGCAAGTTTAAAACAGCAATTTTATCGTCATTTCTCATTAATCGCCGTTTCGCACGAAAGAAACCTGAATTTGTCAGTTTGAATAGTTAAAACAGCGTTTTTCTATGTTTTTGCAAGTTTAAAACAGCAATTTTATCGTCATTTCTCATAAATCGCCGTTTCACACGAAAGAAACATGAATTTGTCAGTTTGAATAGTTCAAAACAGCGTTTTTCTATGTTTTTGCAAGTTTAAAACAGCAATTTTATCGTCATTTCTCATAAATCGCCGTTTTAGACGAAAACGAAAGAAACATGAATTTGTCAGTTTGAATAGTTCAAAACAGCGTTTTTCTATGTTTTTGCAAGTTTAAAACAGCAGTTTTATCGTGATTTCAAAAAAATCCACCGTTTCGAGCGAAAGAAACCTGAATTAATCAGTTTGAATAGTTAAAAACAGCGTTTTTCTATGTTTTTGCAAGTTTAAAACAGCAAGTTTAACGTCATTTCTCATAAATCGCCGTTTCACACGAAAGAAACATTAATTTATCAGTTTGAATAGTTGGAAACAGCGTTTTTCTATGTTTTTGCAAGTTTAAAACAGCAGTTTTATCGTGATTTCACAAAAATCCACCGTTTCGAACGAAAGAAACCTGAATTTATCAGTTTGAATAGTTAAAAACAGGGTTTTTTTTATGTTTTTGCAAGTTTTAAACAGCAATTTTATCGTCATTTCTCATAAATCGCCGTTTCACACGAAAGAAACATGAATTTGTCAGTTTGAATAGTCCAAAACAGCGTTTTTCTATGTTTTTGCAAGTTTAAAACAGCAGTTTTATCGTGATTTCAAAAAAATCCACCGTTTCGAGCGAAAGAAACCTGAATTAATCAGTTTGAATAGTTAAAAACAGCGTTTTTCTATGTTTTTGCAAGTTTAAAACAGCAATTTTAACGTCATTTCTCATAAATCGCCGTTTCACACGAAAGAAACATGAATTTATCAGTTTGAATAGTTGGAAACAGCGTTTTTCTATGTTTTTGCAAGTTTAAAACAGCAGTTTTATCGTGATTTCACAAAAATCCACCGTTTCGAACGAAAGAAACCTGAATTTATCAGTTTGAATAGTTAAAAACAGGGTTTTTTTTATGTTTTTGCAAGTTTAAAACAGCAATTTTATCGTCATTTCTCATAAATCGCCGTTTCACACGAAAGAAACATGAATTTGTCAGTTTTAATAGTTCAAAACAGCGTTTTTCTATGTTTTTGCAAGTTTAAAACAGCAATTTTATCGTCATTTCTCATAAATCGCCGTTTCACACGAAAGAAACATGAATTTATCAGGTTTGAATAGTTGAAAAGCAGCGTTTTTCTATGTTTTTGCAAGTTTAAAACAGCAATTTTATCGTCATTTCTCATAAATCGCCGTTTCACACGAAAGAAACATGAATTTGTCAGTTTGAATAGTTCAAAACAGCGTTTTTCTATGTTTTTGCAAGTTTTAAACAGCAATTTTATCGTTATTTCTCATAAATCGCCGTTTCACACGAAAGAAACATGAATTTGTCAGTTTGAATAGTTCAAAACAGCGTTTTACTATGTTTTTGCAAGTTTAAAACAGCAATTTTATCGTCATTTCTCATAAATCGCCGTTTCACACGAAAGAAACATGAATTTGTCAGTTTGAATAGTTCAAAACAGCGTTTTTCTATGTTTTTGCAAGTTTAATACAGCAGTTTTATTGTGATTTCACAAAAATCCACCGTTTCGAACGAAAGAAACATGAATTTATCAGTTTGAATAGTTAAAAACAGCGTTTTTCTATGTTTTTGCAAGTTTTAAAACAGCAATTTTATCGTCATTTCTCATTAATCGCCGTTTCGCACGAAAGAAACCTGAATTTGTCAGTTTGAATAGTTAAAAACAG
>CAWWDY010001871.1:0-155876 GCA_963942605.1 Poecilus cupreus
CCTCCGCGTGGTACACCCCGGATCACGCTAACGAGGCTCTGGCGACCGAATCTAGGCGGTATAACCTACAACTCTACTAGGTACGAACATCCTACCAACCAGCAGGCATGGTCGAATGCCAAAGGTGGCAGCCCCACCATCGACCTCGGAAGCGGCAGGCTAATCACCCACCCTTCCTAAAACTTCTCGATTAAAGAATCCTCTACGAAATGCAACCGGACTGCTCAATCGATGACAACCTTCGCTATGAATAAAAGGACAAGATTAGGATCATGGAATGTTAGGACCATGATGGAGGCTTCTCGACTGGCTCAAGTAACTAAAGAAATGCACAGCTATAAACTTGATATTCTTGGTTTAATTGAAACCAGGTGGAATGGCAGCGGTGAGTTTATGGCTGCTACGGGAGAAACCTTACTATACTCTGGCAAAAATGTTAACGAAAATCATGAGCACGGGGTTGGAATCCTACTTTCTTGTAATAGTAGAAAATCCCTTTTAGACTGGAAACCCGTTTCCGAACGTATTATCTGGGCCAAGTTCAGAACTAAAATTAGATGCGTGTCTCTAGTACAATGTTATGCCCCCACAGATAATTCGACTGTGGAAGATAAAATTGCCTTCTATGAAGCCTTGACTTCCACTTTGAATAGCTTCTCTAGCTCCGACATAATAATTCTAATGGGGGACTTTAACGCTAAACTTGGTAGCGATAATACCAATATTGAACATATTATGGGTAAACACGCTGTCGGAAACAGAAATGGAAATGGTGATCTATTTATTGATCTGTGCTCAGCTCACAATCTAGTTATTGGCGGAACCCTCTTCCCCCATAAGAGTATTCATAAGGTCACCTGGAACTCTCCAGATGGTCGTACACACAATCAAATTGACCATATAGCTATAAGCAGAGGCTGGAGAAAATCACTGCTGGATGTTCGTGTGAAAAGAGGCGCTGATGTAGCTAGTGACCACCACCTGCTGGTCGGTCATATACAACTTAAACTAGTAGCTCAACGACAAACTGGGTCTATCCAAAAACGTGTTAAATTTAATGTAACCAAACTCAGTAATAAAAACACATTAAACCAATTCTCGGAGGTAGTAACAGAAAAACTGCAGGGGCATAATCTCTCCTGCAATACACGTGATATAGAAGAAAAGTGGAACCTAATCAGAGACGCTCTTCTTGAAACAAGCAAGGAAGTTCTTGGTAAAATTGATCCAAGACGCAAACCTTGGATTTCTGACCAAACCTGGGCCCTTATTAAGCAAAGAAAGGATGTGAAAGGTAATATACTCGCATCCAAAACTCAAGAAGCTAAAAGTACTCTTGAAAGGGAATACAACTATCTAAACAAAGAAGTCAAGAAAAGCGCCAGAAAGGATAAACGTCAAAGGATAGACGACCTTGCTAATCAAGCTCAGTTAGCTGCAGACGTAAGAAACGCCAGAGAACTTTACAAAATAACCAGAACTCTATCAAACAAGGGCTTTACCCAGAACCATGTCATCAAAAACCAAAATAATGAAATAGTAACTTCGAATATGCAACAATTAGAATTATGGACCGAACATTTTCGGAAAACATTGAACACAGAACAACCAGTATTACAGCCAATCGAGCAAATTGAGGAGCCACATAATCAACTTCGTATTGATACAAGCCCGCCCACTATTAACGAGATAAACCGCGCAATCTTACAACTCAAAAATAATAAAACCGCGGGCCCTGATAACCTTCCGCCCGAGGTTTTTAAATATAACTCTCAAATTCTCGCACCTCTACTTCACCCTATTATTGAAAATTTTTGGAATCAAGAAAAAATCCCATCGTCTTGCAAAGAAAGTTTAATAGTTAAACTCCCAAAGAAGGGCGATCTCACGTTATGTAATAATTGGAGAGGGATAACTCTACAAAACATATTCTATAAAATCTTTGCTTATACTCTCTTTGCAAGGTTATCTATGCCCCTAGAACAAACTCTTAGAAGAGAACAGGCTGGCTTCAGACCACTTAGATCTTGCATAGACCAAATTAACTCAGTTCGGATCATTATCGAACAATCTCTGGAGTGGCGCTCACCACTGTACCTCATATTTATCGACTTCGAACAAGCCTTCGATAAACTAAACCAGGATTGTATTTGGAGAACCTTGCTTAACATAGGAGTTCCCCCGAAAATTATCTCTCTTTTGAAAGAACTTTACAGCAATGCTACATGCTGTGTTTTACATCAAGGTACGGCTGGCAACAGGTTTACTGTGCACGCTGGCGTGAAACAGGGCTGTATCCTTTCCCCTCTCCTATTCAACATAGTGCTTGACTCCGTAATGAAAAACTGTACTTCTATTCAACGGGGGATTCAATGGACCCTAATCTCCCGCTTAGAAGACTTAGACTATGCCGATGATGTGTGCCTCTTGTCTCACACCTTCCAAGATATGCAAGCCAAACTAACTGATCTAGCCAATTGTGCCGCACAAGTAGGTTTAAAAATCAATATAAGGAAAACGAAAGCAATGCGAATTAATACAAGAAGCAACAATAAATTCACTCTTTATGACCAAGAAGTAGAAGATGTGACAGAATTTGCCTATCTAGGGAGTATTATAGCAACAGATGGAGGTGCTCTAATCGACGCTAAAAGTAGAATTCAAAAGGCCAGAAGTGCCTTTGGGCAACTATCCAACATATAGCGGTCTTCGCAATATAATGTAAAAACAAAATTACGTATATTTAACACGAATGTCAAGTCAGTCCTCCTGTATGGAAGTGAAACGTGGAAAATTACGGAAGAAATTATTCACTCCTTGCAAACCTTTATAAACAAATGCCTTCGAATTATCTTACGCATCTTCTGGCCAAATGTAATTCGAAACACCGATCTTTGGTCCAGAACCAACCAAGCTGAGATAAAAATAGAAATAATGAAACGAAAATGGAAGTGGATTGGCCACACACTGCGTAGGGAGGAAAGTCATATTGCTAGGCAAGCACTGAACTGGAACCCACAGGGTAGCAGACCTAGAGGACGTCCCAAATCTTCATGGAAAAGAACCGTACTACAAGAAGCTAAAGAGGAAGGAAAGACATGGAATGAAATCATAGCACTGTCTAGAAACCGAGTCAGATGGCAACGATTCGTAGAGGCCCTTTGCTCCACCTAGGAGTTGTGGTTCATATATATATATATTCATGTATATGTCGTGTGTAATGGCTTATGTTTGCAAAATCAAGATAAAATAGCTGTTTTCAGCTTGCAAAAACATACAAAATGCTGTTTTCAAGTATTTAAATTGTCATATTCATATTTCTGTCGTGTATAATAGCTAATGTTGGTGAAAACAAGATAAAAATGCTGTTTTAAGCATGCAAAAGCATACAAAACACCGTTTTCAAGTATTTAAACTGTCATATTCATGTATATGTCGTGAGTAATGGCTTATGTTTGCAAAATCAAGATAAAATAGCTGCTTTCAGCTTGCAAAACATACAAAATGCTGTTTTCAAGTATTTAAACTGTCATATTCATGTTTCTGTCGTGTATAATATCTAATGTTGGTGAAAGCAAGATAAAAATGCTGTTTTAAGCATGCAAAAGCGTACAAAACACCGTTTTTAAGTATTTTAACTGTCATATTCATGTATATGTCGTGTGTAATGGCTTATGTTTGCAAAATCAAAATAAAATATCTGTTTTCAGCTTGCAAAAACATACAAAATGCTGTTTTCAAGTATTTAAACTGTCATATTCATGTATATGTAGTGCGTAATGGCTTATGTTTGCAAAATCAAGATAAAATAGCTGTTTTCAGCTTGCAAAAACATACAAAATGCTGTTTTCGGGTATTTAAACTGTCATATTCATGTATATGTCGTGTGTAATGGCTTATGTTTGCATAATCAATATAAAATAGCTGTTTTCAGCTTGCAAAAACATACAAAATGCTGTTTTCAAGTATTTAAACTGTCATATTCATGTTTCTGTCGTGCATAATAGTTAATTTTGGTGAAAGCAAGATAAAAATGCTGTTTTAAGCATGCAAAAGCATACAAAACACCGTTTTCAAGTATTTAAACTGTCATATTCATGTTTCTGTCGTGTATAATAGCTAATGTTGGTGAAAGCAAGATAAAATTGCTGTTTTAAGCATGCAAAAGCATACAAAACACCGTTTTCAAGTATTTAAACTGTCATATTCATGTATTTGTCGTGTGTAATGGCTTATGTTTGCAAATTCAAGATAAAATAGCTGTCTTCAGCTTGCAAAAACATACAAAATGTTGTTTTCAAGTATATAAACTGTCATATTCAGGTATATGTCGTGTGTAATGGCTTATGTTTGCAAAATCAAGATATAATAGCTGTTTTCAGCTTGCAAAAACATACAAAATGCTGTTTTCAAGTATTTAAACTTTCATATTCATGTATATGTCGTGTGTAACGGCTTATGTTTGCAAAATCAAGCTAAAATAGCTGTTTTCAGCTTGCAAAAACATACAAAATGCTGTTTTCAGGTATTTAAACTGTCATATTCATGTATATGTCGTGTGTAATGGCTTATGTTTGCAAAATCAAGATAAAATAGCTGTTTTCAGCTTGCAAAAACATACAAAATGCTGTTTTCAAGTATTTAAATTGTCATATTCATGTTTCTGTCGTGTATAAAAGCTAATGTTGGTGAAAACAAGATAAAATGCTGTTTTAAGCATGCAAAAGCATACAAAACACCGTTTTCAAGTATTTAAACTGTCATATTCATGTATATGTCGTGAGTAATGGCTTATGTTTGCAAAATCAAGATAAAATAGCTGCTTTCAGCTTGCAAAACATACAAAATGCTGTTTTCAAGTATTTAAACTGTCATATTCATGTTTCTGTCGTGTATAATAGCTAATGTTGGTGAAAGCAAGATAAAAATGCTGTTTTAAGCATGCAAAAGCGTACAAAACACCGTTTTTAAGTATTTTAACTGTCATATTCATGTATATGTCGTGTGTAATGGCTTATGTTTGCAAAATCAAGATAAAATAACTGTTTTCAGCTTGCAAAAATATACAAAATGCTGTTTTCAGGTATTGAAACTGTCATATTCATGTATATGTCGTGTGTAATGGCTTATGTTTGCAAAATCAAGATAAAATAGCTGTTTTCAGCTTGCAAAAATATACAAAATGCTGTTTTCAAGTATTTAAATTGTCATATTCATGTTTCTGTCGTGTATAATAGCTAATGTTGGTGAAAACAAGATAAAATGCTGTTTTAAGCATGCAAAAGCATACAAAACACCGTTTTCAAGTATTTAAACTGTCATATTCATGTATATGTCGTGAGTAATGGCTTATGTTTGCAAAATCAAGATAAAATAGCTGCTTTCAGCTTGCAAAACATACAAAATGCTGTTTTCAAGTATTTAAACTGTCATATTCATGTTTCTGTCGTGTATAATAGCTAATGTTGGTGAAAGCAAGATAAAAATGCTGTTTTAAGCATGCAAAAGCGTACAAAACACCGTTTTTAAGTATTTTAACTGTCATATTCATGTATATGTCGTGTGTAATGGCTTATGTTTGCAAAATTAAGATAAAATAACTGTTTTCAGCTTGCAAAAATATACAAAATGCTGTTTTCAGGTATTGAAACTGTCATATTCATGTATATGTCGTGTGTAATGGCTTATGTTTGCAAAATCAAGATAAAATAGCTGTTTTCAGCTTGCAAAAATATACAAAATGCTGTTTTCAAGTATTTAAACTGTCATATTCATGTTTCTGTCGTGTATAATAGCTAATTTTGGTGAAAGCAAGATAAAAATGCTGTTTTAAGCATGCAAAAACATACAAAACGCTGTTTTCAAGTATTTAAACTGTCATATTCATGTTTATGTCGTGTATAATAGCTAATGTTGGTGAAAGCAAGATAAAAATGCTGTTTTAAGCATGCAAAAGCATACAAAACACCGTTTTCAAGTATTTAAACTGTCATATTCATGTTTCTGTAGTGTATAATAGCTACTGTTGGCGAAAGCAAGATAAAAATGCTGTTTCAAGCATGCAAAAGCGTACAAAACACCGTTTTTAAGTATTTTAACTGTCATATTCATGTATATGTCGTGTGTAATGGCTTATGTTTGCAAAATCAAGATAAAATAGCTGTTTTCAGCTTGCAAAAACATACAAAATTCTGTTTTCAAGTATTTAAACTGTCATATTCATGTTTCTGTCGTGTACAAAAGCTAATGTTGGTGAAAGCAAGATAAAAATGCTGTTTTAAGCATGCAAAAGCATACAAAACACCGTTTTTAAGTATTTAAACTGGCATATTCATGTTTCTGTCGTGTATAATAGCTAATGTTGGTGAAAGCAAGATAAAAATGCTGTTTTAAGCATGCAAAAGCATACAAAACACCGTTTTCAAGTATTTAAACTGTCATATTCATGTATTTGTCGTGTTAAATGGCTTATGTTTGCAAATTCAAGATAAAATAGCTGTTTTGAGCTTGCAAAAACATACAAAATGCTGTTTTAAAGTTTTTAAACTGTCATATTCATGTTTCTGTCGTGTATAATAGCCAATGTTGGAGAAAGCAAGATAAAAATTCTGTTTGAAGCATGCAAAAGCATAAAAAACACCGTTTTCAAGTATTTAAACTCTCATATTCAGGTATATGTCGTGTGTAATGGCTTATGTTTGCAAAATCAAGATAAAATAGCTGTTTTCAGCTAGCAAAAACATACAAAATGCTGTTTTCAAGTATTTAAACTTTCATATTCATGTATATGTCGTGTGTAACGGCTTATGTTTGCAAAATAAAGATAAAATAGCTGTTTTCAGCTTGCAAAAACATACAAAATGCTGTTTTCAAGTATTTAAACTGTCATATTCATGTATATGTCGTGTGTAATGGCTTATGTTTGCAAAATCAAGATATAATATCTGTTTTCAGCTTGGAAAAACATACAAAATGCTGTTTTCAAGTATTTAAACTGTCATATTCATGTATATGTAGTGTGTAATGGCTTATGTTTGCAAAATCAAGATAAAATAACTATTTTCAGCTTGCAAAAACATACAAAATGCTGTTTTCAGGTATTTAAACTGTCATATTCATGTATATGTCGTGTGTAATGGCTTATGTTTGCAAAATCAAGATAAAATAGCTGTTTTCAGCTTGCAAAAACATACAAAATGCTGTTTTCAAGTACTTAAACTGTCATATTCATGTTTCTGTCGTGTGTAATGGCTTATGTTTGCAAAATCAAGATATAATATCTGTTTTCAGCTTGGAAAAACATACAAAATGCTGTTTTCAAGTATTTAAACTGTCATATTCATGTACATGTAGTGTGTAATGGCTTATGTTTGCAAAATCAAGATAAAATAACTGTTTTCAGCTTGCAAAAACATACAAAATGCTGTTTTCAAGTATTTAAATTGTCATATTCATATTTCTGTCGTGTATAATAGCTACTGTTGGCGAAAGCAAGATAAAATTGCTGTTTCAAGCATGCAAAAGCGTACAAAACACCGTTTTCAAGTATTTAAACTGTCATATTCATGTATATGTCGTGTGTAATGGCTTATGTTTGCAAAATCAAGATAAAATAGCTGTTTTCAGCTTGCAAAAACATACAAAATGCTGTTTTCAAGTACTTAAACTGTCATATTCATGTTTCTGTCGTGTACAAAAGCTAATGTTGGTGAAAGCAAGATAAAAATGCTGTTTTAGGCATGCAAAAGCATACAAAACACCGTTTTCAAGTATTTAAACTGTCATATTCATGTATATGTAGTGTGTAATGGCTTATGTTTGCAAAATCAAGATAAAATAGCTGTTTTCAGCTTGCAAAAACATAAAAAATGCTGTTTTCAAGTATTTAAACTGTCATATTCATGTTTCTGTCGTGTATAATAGCTAATGTTGGTGAAAGCAAGATAAAAATGCTGTTTTAAGCATGCAAAAGCATACAAAACACCGTTTTCAAGTATTTAAACTGTCATATTTAGGTATATATCGTGTGTAATGGCTTATGTTTGCAAAATCAAGATAAAATAGCTGTTTTCAGCTTGCAAAAACATACAAAATGCTGTTTTCAAGTATTTAAACTTTCATATTCATGTATATGTCTTGTGTAACGGCTTATGTTTGCAAAATCAAGATAAAATATCTGTTTTCAGCTTGCAAAAACATACAAAATGCTGTTTTCAAGTATTTAAACTGTCATATTCATGTATATGTAGTGTGTAATGGCTTATGTTTGCAAAATCAAGATAAAATAGCTGTTTTCAGCTTGCAAAAACATACAAAATGCTGTTTTCGGGTATTTAAACTGTCATATTCATGTATATGTCGTGTGTAATGGCTTATGTTTCCATATTTAATATAAAATAGCTGTTTTCAGCTTACAAAAACATACAAAATGCTGTTTTCAAGTATTTAAACTGTCATATTCATGTTTCTGTCGTGTATAATAGCTAATTTTGGTGAAAGCTAGATAAAAATGCTGTTTTACGCATGCAAAAGCATAAAAAACACCGTTTTCAAGTATTTAAACTGTCATATTCATGTTTCTGTCGTGTATAATAGCTAATGTTGGAGAAAGCAAGATAAAAATGCTGTTTTAAGCATGCAAAAGCATAAAAAACATGGTTTTCAAGTATTTAAACTCTCATATTCAGGTATATGTCGTGTGTAATGGCTTATGTTTGCAAAATCATGATAAAATAGCTGTTTTCAGCTAGCAAAAACATACAAAATGCTGTTTAAAGTATTTAAACTTTCATATTCATGTATATGTCGTGTGTAACGGCTTATGTTTGCAAAATCAAGATAAAATAGCTGTTTTCAGCTTGCAAAAACATACAAAATGCTGTTTTCAAGTATTTAAACTGTCATATTCATGTTTCTGTCGTGCATAATAGTTAATTTTGGTGAAAGCAAGATAAAAATGCTGTTTTAAGCATGCAAAAGCATACAAAACACCGTTTTCAAGTATTTAAACTGTCATATTCATGTTTCTGTCGTGTATAATAGCTAATGTTGGTGAAAGCAAGATAAAATTGCTGTTTTAAGCATGCAAAAGCATACAAAACACCGTTTTCAAGTATTTAAACTGTCATATTCATGTATTTGTCGTGTGTAATGGCTTATGTTTGCAAATTCAAGATAAAATAGCTGTCTTCAGCTTGCAAAAACATACAAAATGTTGTTTTCAAGTATATAAACTGTCATATTCAGGTATATGTCGTGTGTAATGGCTTATGTTTGCAAAATCAAGATAAAATAGCTGTTTTCAGCTTGCAAAAACATACAAAATGCTGTTTTCAAGTATTTAAACTTTCATATTCATGTATATGTCGTGTGTAACGGCTTATGTTTGCAAAATCAAGCTAAAATAGCTGTTTTCAGCTTGCAAAAACATACAAAATGCTGTTTTCAGGTATTTAAACTGTCATATTCATGTATATGTCGTGTGTAATGGCTTATGTTTGCAAAATCAAGATAAAATAGCTGTTTTCAGCTTGCAAAAACATACAAAATGCTGTTTTCAAGTATTTAAATTGTCATATTCATGTTTCTGTCGTGTATAATAGCTAATGTTGGTGAAAACAAGATAAAATGCTGTTTTAAGCATGCAAAAGCATACAAAACACCGTTTTCAAGTATTTAAACTGTCATATTCATGTATAAGTCGTGAGTAATGGCTTATGTTTGCAAAATCAAGATAAAATAGCTGCTTTCAGCTTGCAAAACATACAAAATGCTGTTTTCAAGTATTTAAACTGTCATATTCATGTTTCTGTCGTGTATAATAGCTAATGTTGGTGAAAGCAAGATAAAAATGCTGTTTTAAGCATGCAAAAGCGTACAAAACACCGTTTTTAAGTATTTTAACTGTCATATTCATGTATATGTCGTGTGTAATGGCTTATGTTTGCAAAATCAAGATAAAATAACTGTTTTCAGCTTGCAAAAATATACAAAATGCTGTTTTCAGGTATTGAAACTGTCATATTCATGTATATGTCGTGTGTAATGGCTTATGTTTGCAAAATCAAGATAAAATAGCTGTTTTCAGCTTGCAAAAATATACAAAATGCTGTTTTCAAGTATTTAAATTGTCATATTCATGTTTCTGTCGTGTATAATAGCTAATGTTGGTGAAAACAAGATAAAATGCTGTTTTAAGCATACAAAAGCATACAAAACACCGTTTTCAAGTATTTAAACTGTCATATTCATGTATATGTCGTGAGTAATGGCTTATGTTTGCAAAATCAAGATAAAATAGCTGCTTTCAGCTTGCAAAACATACAAAATGCTGTTTTCAAGTATTTAAACTGTCATATTCATGTTTCTGTCGTGTATAATAGCTAATGTTGGTGAAAGCAAGATAAAAATGCTGTTTTAAGCATGCAAAAGCGTACAAAACACCGTTTTTAAGTATTTTAACTGTCATATTCATGTATATGTCGTGTGTAATGGCTTATGTTTGCAAAATCAAGATAAAATAACTGTTTTCAGCTTGCAAAAATATACAAAATGCTGTTTTCAGGTATTGAAACTGTCATATTCATGTATATGTCGTGTGTAATGGCTTATGTTTGCAAAATCAAGATAAAATAGCTGTTTTCAGCTTGCAAAAATATACAAAATGCTGTTTTCAAGTATTTAAACTGTCATATTCATGTTTCTGTCGTGTATAATAGCTAATTTTGGTGAAAGCAAGATAAAAATGCTGTTTTAAGCATGCAAAAACATACAAAACGCTGTTTTCAAGTATTTAAACTGTCATATTCATGTTTATGTCGTGTATAATAGCTAATGTTGGTGAAAGCAAGATAAAAATGCTGTTTTAAGCATGCAAAAGCATACAAAACACCGTTTTCAAGTATTTAAACTGTCATATTCATGTTTCTGTAGTGTATAATAGCTACTGTTGGCGAAAGCAAGATAAAAATGCTGTTTCAAGCATGCAAAAGCGTACAAAACACCGTTTTTAAGTATTTTAACTGTCATATTCATGTATATGTCGTGTGTTATGGCTTATGTTTGCAAAATCAAGATAAAATAGCTGTTTTCAGCTTGCAAAAACATACAAAATTCTGTTTTCAAGTATTTAAACTGTCATATTCATGTTTCTGTCGTGTACAAAAGCTAATGTTGGTGAAAGCAAGATAAAAATGCTGTTTTAAGCATGCAAAAGCATACAAAACACCGTTTTTAAGTATTTAAACTGGCATATTCATGTTTCTGTCGTGTATAATAGCTAATGTTGGTGAAAGCAAGATAAAAATGCTGTTTTAAGCATGCAAAAGCATACAAAACACCGTTTTCAAGTATTTAAACTGTCATATTCATGTATTTGTCGTGTTAAATGGCTTATGTTTGCAAATTCAAGATAAAATAGCTGTTTTGAGCTTGCAAAAACATACAAAATGCTGTTTTAAAGTTTTTAAACTGTCATATTCATGTTTCTGTCGTGTATAATAGCCAATGTTGGAGAAAGCAAGATAAAAATTCTGTTTGAAGCATGCAAAAGCATAAAAAACACCGTTTTCAAGTATTTAAACTCTCATATTCAGGTATATGTCGTGTGTAATGGCTTATGTTTGCAAAATCAAGATAAAATAGTTGTTTTCAGCTAGCAAAAACATACAAAATGCTGTTTTCAAGTATTTAAACTTTCATATTCATGTATATGTCGTGTGTAACGGCTTATGTTTGCAAAATAAAGATAAAATAGCTGTTTTCAGCTTGCAAAAACATACAAAATGCTGTTTTCAAGTATTTAAACTGTCATATTCATGTATATGTCGTGTGTAATGGCTTATGTTTGCAAAATCAAGATATAATATCTGTTTTCAGCTTGGAAAAACATACAAAATGCTGTTTTCAAGTATTTAAACTGTCATATTCATGTATATGTAGTGTGTAATGGCTTATGTTTGCAAAATCAAGATAAAATAACTATTTTCAGCTTGCAAAAACATACAAAATGCTGTTTTCAGGTATTTAAACTGTCATATTCATGTATATGTCGTGTGTAATGGCTTATGTTTGCAAAATCAAGATAAAATAGCTGTTTTCAGCTTGCAAAAACATACAAAATGCTGTTTTCAAGTACTTAAACTGTCATATTCATGTTTCTGTCGTGTGTAATGGCTTATGTTTGCAAAATCAAGATATAATATCTGTTTTCAGCTTGGAAAAACATACAAAATGCTGTTTTCAAGTATTTAAACTGTCATATTCATGTACATGTAGTGTGTAATGGCTTATGTTTGCAAAATCAAGATAAAATAACTGTTTTCAGCTTGCAAAAACATACAAAATGCTGTTTTCAAGTATTTAAATTGTCATATTCATATTTCTGTCGTGTATAATAGCTACTGTTGGCGAAAGCAAGATAAAATTGCTGTTTCAAGCATGCAAAAGCGTACAAAACACCGTTTTCAAGTATTTAAACTGTCATATTCATGTATATGTCGTGTGTAATGGCTTATGTTTGCAAAATCAAGATAAAATAGCTGTTTTCAGCTTGCAAAAACATACAAAATGCTGTTTTCAAGTACTTAAACTGTCATATTCATGTTTCTGTCGTGTACAAAAGCTAATGTTGGTGAAAGCAAGATAAAAATGCTGTTTTAGGCATGCAAAAGCATACAAAACACCGTTTTCAAGTATTTAAACTGTCATATTCATGTATATGTAGTGTGTAATGGCTTATGTTTGCAAAATCAAGATAAAATAGCTGTTTTCAGCTTGCAAAAACATAAAAAATGCTGTTTTCAAGTATTTAAACTGTCATATTCATGTTTCTGTCGTGTATAATAGCTAATGTTGGTGAAAGCAAGATAAAAATGCTGTTTTAAGCATGCAAAAGCATACAAAACACCGTTTTCAAGTATTTAAACTGTCATATTCAGGTATATATCGTGTGTAATGGCTTATGTTTGCAAAATCAAGATAAAATAGCTGTTTTCAGCTTGCAAAAACATACAAAATGCTGTTTTCAAGTATTTAAACTTTCATATTCATGTATATGTCTTGTGTAACGGCTTATGTTTGCAAAATCAAGATAAAATATCTGTTTTCAGCTTGCAAAAACATACAAAATGCTGTTTTCAAGTATTTAAACTGTCATATTCATGTATATGTAGTGTGTAATGGCTTATGTTTGCAAAATCAAGATAAAATAGCTGTTTTCAGCTTGCAAAAACATACAAAATGCTGTTTTCGGGTATTTAAACTGTCATATTCATGTATATGTCGTGTGTAATGGCTTATGTTTCCATATTTAATATAAAATAGCTGTTTTCAGCTTACAAAAACATACAAAATGCTGTTTTAAAGTATTTAAACTGTCATATTCATGTTTCTGTCGTGTATAATAGCTAATTTTGGTGAAAGCTAGATAAAAATGCTGTTTTACGCATGCAAAAGCATAAAAAACACCGTTTTCAAGTATTTAAACTGTCATATTCATGTTTCTGTCGTGTATAATAGCTAATGTTGGAGAAAGCAAGATAAAAATGCTGTTTTAAGCATGCAAAAGCATAAAAAACATGGTTTTCAAGTATTTAAACTCTCATATTCAGGTATATGTCGTGTGTAATGGCTTATGTTTGCAAAATCATGATAAAATAGCTGTTTTCAGCTAGCAAAAACATACAAAATGCTGTTTAAAGTATTTAAACTTTCATATTCATGTATATGTCGTGTGTAACGGCTTATGTTTGCAAAATCAAGATAAAATAGCTGTTTTCAGCTTGCAAAAACATACAAAATGCTGTTTTCAAGTATTTAAACTCTCATATTCATGTATATGTCGTGTGTAATGGCTTAAGTTTGCAAAATCAAGATATAATATCTGTTTTCAGCTTGGAAAAACATACAAAATGCTGTTTTCAAGTATTTAAACTGTCATATTCATGTATATGTCGTGTGTAATGGCTTATGTTTGCAAAATCAAGATAAAATAGCTGTTTTCAGCTTGCAAAAACATACAAAATGCGGTTTTCAAGTATTTAAATTGCCATATTCATGTTTCTGTCATGTATAATAGCTAATGTTGGTGAAAACAAGATAAAAATGCTGTTTTAAGCATGCAAAAACATACAAAACACTGTTTTTAAGTATTTAAACTGTCATATTCATGTAAATGTCGTGTGTAATGGCTTATGTTTGCAAAATCAAGATAAAATAGCTGTTTTCAGCTTGCAAAAATATACAAAATGCTGTTTTCAAGTATTTAAACTGTCATATTCATGTTTCTGTCGTGTAATAGCTAATGTTGGTGAAAGCAAGATAAAAATGCTGTTTTAAGCATGAAAAAGCATACAAAACACCGTTTTCAAGTATTTAAACTGTCATATTCATGTATATGTCGTGTGTAATGGCTTATGTTTGCAAAATCAAGATAAAATAGCTGTTTTCAGCTTGCAAAAACATACAAAATGCTGTTTTCAAGTATTTAAATTGTCATATTCATGTTTCTGTCGTGTATAATAGCTAATTTTGGTGAAAGCAAGATAAAAATGCTGCTTTAAGCATGCAAAAACATACAAAACACCGTTTTCAAGTATTTAAACTGTCATATTCATGTATATGTCGTGAGTAATGGCTTATGTTTGCAAAATCAAGATAAAATAGCAGTAGGTAAACAAGGGGGGTTCTGGACCACAACCAACCATTGTGCTACAACTGCCCGCGTACCTTCACGTGACGTGGTTCAAGGTTAGCCATGGCGTTGACGCCGGCGTCCATGCGTTCAAGGTTACCAAGAACCCCAGTGCATGCAGTTGCAGCACAAGGGTTGTTGATGGTCCAGAACAAGCTCTCCATCAAGGTCATTGTGAACCCTTGCTTACATACACACCACCAACCCTTATGCTACAACTATCCGCGTACCTTCACGTGACGTAGTGTCAACCGCTGACGCTGACGTCCATGCGTTCAAGGTTATTGAGAGGTTTTAACTTGTTCAGTGCTATCACAAATCCGATGACGTGAACGTGAACAATTTAGATAACTTAGCTCACAATCTTTTCTGGTTTGAGGTTAATTAAAAATGAAAAATACAATTCCTACATCCTGCAACATATCGGTTTTGCAGTTTTTATCTTATTAGTGTACCACTTCCTACGTAGATACGTATACGTCGCACATACAGGTTTTAACTTGTTCAGAGCCATTGCAAATTCGATAACGTGAACGTGTTTTCCACACACCGGTTTCAAAACGTTCAAACCATGATTTCCGGTTTGAGGTTAATTAAAAATGAAAAATACAATTCCTACATCCTGCAACATATCGGTTTTGCAGTTTTTATCTCATTAGTGTACCACTTCCTACTTAGATACGTATACGTCACACATACAGGTTTTAACTTGTTCAGAGCCATTGCAAATTCGATAACGTAAACGTGTTTTCCACACACTGGTTTCAAAAACGTTCAAAACCATGATTTCCGGTATTTTGTGTTTGATGTAGTATATATAAAAAATATTTGAATTATGCTATATTAGTATTTTTTATACTGTTCAGCGTTAACATGACTGACAAAAGTGAGAGCGTTAGCTGTATAAGTGATGAGGTAATTAAACATGTGAGAAAAGCAATACCTTTAATAAAAACAATAAACGAAGCAGAGACATGGCGAAAACGTGTAAATCGTATAGTTTTAATTATAAATAAATGTATTAATCAACAAAAAACTATTTACACTAATAAAAAAGAAAATTTATTTAAATTGGAAGCTAATTTATCGGTTTTAAAAGTATATCGCGAAAAATTAAAAAGTATAAAATTAAAAACAGGTGCTGGGATAGGATTTAAACAATCAAATAGCCTAATCTGGCAAGATATAAAGTCTGTGTTTAACAATCGAGTGAAAACAGGGGCAATAATAAATAAAGCAGGGTATAAAGACCCTAAAATATTTTTAGAAAAAGCTGTAAATATTTTTAAAAATAAAATTAAAAATGCTTTAAAATTATCGGTTATAAAGGTGAACGTTATAATTAGTGGAGAATTTATTTTACCAAGTACAGGTAAACTTGAAATAAAAACATTTAATACAATGAATAAAATAATTGATAACAGTACCGATATAGTAGACTGGTATAAAAAAAATGTGATTGAAAAAATTCTGAAGAAGCTAGAAGAATTTCAAGAGCGAGATTCAGGATGGGCATTACATGAAATATTACATTTAAAGTTAAACATAAATCATTATTCTCCAATTACTGGATGTGGCTATATTGATCTACCAGAATATATAAAAAAAAACATGCAGTAATTAACATACAAAATAATGATGAATTTTGCTTTCTCTGGGCAGTAGTTTCTGCCCTATACCCTACAAACATACACTCCAATCGCACAAGTAATTATCCTCATTTTTCAAGAGTATTAAAATATAATGGTATAAAGTTTCCAATAAAAATCTGATGTGTCCAGCACATAACCTCCCGCCCAATACTACTCTTAAACAGTACAAAATAGTATTTGATACAAAAACATACCTTCTTATTTGTTTATTTTCCATTTATATATGAGAATTTAAATTTTCTTTCGTATATTTATTGAATTTTTTGACATATATTTCACTAAGAAAACAGCTTCACAATCACAATGACATGTGTCACATTTCGTAAAAAATTGATAATTTTTAAATGTTTTCATGGTGTACTAGGAATGCAAAATTTGTAAAATCTAATTTCTTTATATTTTATTATCTCTAAATCTAATGAAAATTAATAAAATTAGTGTAATCAAAAAACATGTAAAATTAAATATTCTTCAACTTTCAAAATAACATACATTGTTGAAAAAGGAAATTTAACCGTGTTTTTCACGAAAAACTGTTAAGGGCTTCAAGCAAACTGCTACTTCCGGTTGACCAATTTTATCCAAAATCTAATCAGCTCTTCATTTAAATATAAGAAGCAATAATTCACAAAATTGTATTTTTTGGTATTATAGTATTTGAGTTATGCGAGACGAAAAAATTGCCACAGACTACACACACACATACATACATACATACATACATACATACATACATACATACATACATACATACAGACATCATCGCGAAAATAGTAAAATCGTATTGTAGGGACCCTAAAACGTGCTTATTCATTGAAAACTCACTACCCAATTTTTTGACCAAAAACAATACCTCCCTTACCTAGAGGTAGGCGGGAGGTAAAAATTAAAGATGTTCCCAAATTTGAAGAAATGAATCATTTAAATATCCATATTTATACTCTACAAAAAGTAACAAAAAAAAGAAAAAAAACTCATGAAGTTGTTCCCGTAAAATTAACAAGTAAATCATACACAAAAACAATACACTTATTAATGATTTATTCAGAGACAGAAGATGAAGATATTGAGGATGAATTCATAGATGTGGATACTGTGGAGGAAATAAAATCTCCAAAAAATTACCACTTTATGTGGATTAAAAATTTATCAAGATTATTACGTTCACAATTTTCAAAACATGCGAATCAAACATTTTTATGTGATAGATGTTTAAATCATTTTAATACTAAAGTTTCACTGGAAAAACATTTAATAAATTGTAAAGAAGTAAACAAATGTAGAATCGAGTTACCACAAGAAACAACTTTAAAGTTTAATAATTATATGCATCAAGAAAATGTTCCGTTTGTAGTATATGCAGACATAGAATCTATTTTAGAAAAAGTAGATGATAAAAGAAAAAAAAATACTGAGCTACAACATAAACATATACCTTTTAGCATTGCGTATTATTTAAAATGTTCCTACGATAATTCATTATCTGATTTTAAACTATATCAAGGCAAAGAGTGTATGGAATGGTTCACTATAGAATTAAATAATATTGCACTAAAGATTGATAATATTATGAGTAATGTGATACCTATGAAATTAAGAGATGAAGAAAAGTTAAATTTTATTAATACAAAAAAGTGTCATATTTGTCAGAAGAGTTTTAATATTAATAATACAAAAGTACGGGATCACTGTCATCTAACAGGAAAATTTAGAGGTGCTGCACATCAAACTTGCAATTTGAAATATAAGAATTCACGAATGATTCCAGTTGTGTTTCATAACTTAAGCGCATATGATTCACATTTTATAATAAAGTCCATAGCCACGCAAATTAAAGGAACAGTTTCATTGTTACCAATTAATAAAGAGCGGTATATATCTTTCACAAAATATATACAAAATACAAAAGTGTCTTTTAGATTTATTGACTCCTTTCGTTTCATGCCAAGTAGTTTGGATAAGTTATCTTCTTATTTAAAAGATTCTGAAAAATCAGTTACACGATCTATGTGTGATTCAGATATTAAATTTCAAATGCTAACAAAAAAAGGTATATTTCCTTATGAGTATATAGATTCATGGGAAAAATTTAAAGAAACACAATTACCACAAAAAAAATATTTTTATAGTTTATTAAAGGGTGAACATATATCAGAACAAAATTATGAATTTGCTAAAAAAGTGTGGGAAACATTTGAAATCAAAACACTAGGAGACTATGCAGATTTATATTTGAAAACCGATGTTTTACTTTTAACAGATGTGTTTGAAAATTTTCGCTATAATTGCATGAAAACATATAAATTGGATGCTTTACACTACTATACAGCACCAGGTTTAGCATTCTCAGCTATGCTTAAATGTACTGAGGTGGAACTTGAATTATTAACAGATGTTGATAAAATTTTATTTATAGAAAAAGGAATTCGAGGCGGTGTATCTCAGTGTTCAAATAGATACGGAAAAGCGAATAATAAATATATGGGTCAAGAATATGATCCAACAAAACAAGATTCTTACTTAATGTATTTTGATGTTAATAACCTTTATGGTGCAGCTATGAGAATGTCTTTACCCTACGCTAATTTTGAGTGAGTGGAGAAAAAAGATTTTTATAAAATTGATTTATTTAACTTAAACGAAGAAACTGATATTGGTTATATATTCGAAGTTGATTTGGAATATCCTGAAGAGTTACAAGATCTACATGCAGATCTACCTCTTTTACCTGAGCATTTTATCCCACCTATTTCAAAGCAATCCAAATTAATAACAAACTTGTATGATAAGAAAAATTATATAATTCATTATTTAAATTTAAAACAATGCATTCAATTAGGAATTAAAATTAAACAAATACACAAAATTTTAAAATTTAATCAGTCTCCATGGCTCCGAAAATATATTGATTTAAATACAGAAATGCGAAAAAAATCAGATAATGAATTTAAGAAGAACTTCTACAATTTAATGAATAATGCAGTAATCGGTAAAACAATGGAAAATGTACGAAAACATAAAAACGTTAAGCTTGTTACAAAGTGGGAGGGTAGATATGGTGCAAAATCATATATATCACAACCAAATTTCCATAGCTGCACTATACTAGATAATGATATAGTATTAATTGAAATGAACAAAAATACGGTATTGTTTAATAAACCAATTTACATAGGATTTTCAATTTTAGATCTTTCCAAAATTTATATTTACGACTTTCATTATAACTATATTAAAGCAAACGTAGGAAAAAATGCTAAATTATTGTATACCGATACCGATAGTTTAATTTATAACTTTTTTGATTTTGATATTTATGAAATGATTAAGCAAGATATTCATAAATTTGACACATCCGATTATGATTGTAACAATAAATTTAATATACCTCGTATGAATAAGAAAGTAATTGCACTCATGAAAGATGAGAATAATGGAAAAATTATGACTGAATTTATTGGTCTAAGATCGAAAATGTATACTTATAAAGTTTTAGAGGATAATAAAACAGAAAAAATTAATAAGAAAGCTAAAGGTATTACTTTTGGAACATTAAAAACAATTAATTTTGAAGACTATTATAATTGTTTATTTAATAATACTTTAATTATAAAAAAACAATACACAATATCTTCTAAAAAACATGTAGTACATACAATTAAACAAAAAAAACTAGCTTCAAGTTCCTATGATGATAAGAGAAATGTAAATTATTTGTTTCCCGATACTTACCCGTGGAGGTATAAATTTAATACTGTGTAACACTGTAATAAATAATAAATAAAGACAATTTTAATTAATTATATTTGTTTTTTATTGTAGTGAGATAACCTTCACAAAATTACACATACACAAACAATTATTACATTATAGTAAAATTTAAAATATTTTATAACAGTTGTGTGACAGTACAGCATTCAGGCACATTTCTTGAAAAGGTACAGGCATAAACTTGAAGAGATTAGTTGTCAGCGGTACCAACTGAAAACAGTGTTTCCGAAGCCCCACAGCTTACCACAACGTAGTATATAAAAAAATCCTATGATGATAAGAGAAATGTAAATTATTTGTTCCCAGATACTTACCCGTGGGGTAGAAATTAAATACTGTGTAACTCTGTAATAAATAATAAATAAAGACAATTTTAATTAATTATATTTGTTTTTATTGTAGTGAGATACCCTCACAAAATTACACAAACAATTATTACATTATCGTAAAATAAAAAATATTTTGTAACAGTTGTGTGAGAGTACAGCATTAAGGAACATTTCTTGAAAAGGTACAAGCATAAACTTGAAGACGATTGAGGTTATTCTAGCTGTGTGTACAGAAGACTGTATTCTTGATAGCGGTGTACAACATTTTTTTTTCTAGTACCTGTAATAATAATAATAAAATGTAGTAGTACGTAACTATATATATATATAACTTTTTGTACTTACTATTTACCACATGAAATTGTTTTAGATGCTACAAACCCCATCTTTCTAAGAACACACTTGCCTTTTTTGTAATGGTTGCTGTAAAATATTTACATGTATTTAACTAAATATACATTTCATGTATTTTGTAAATTTTCTTACATGTTTCCACCTGCATAGATGAAATTCGCTGTCTTTTTTACAGAACAATATTAAAATTTAGAAAAATAATTTGGAAAAAAATTAAGAAGTTCTTTTAACTTGTCAAGAAACATATTTTAAGGTAAAATTTGGAAAAAATAATTAGAGAAAAATTTAAGAAAAGTAAATTTAACCATAAAAATTTACATTTTTTTTACATATAGTTTCATAACATAATTTTGCTAATGAATTTGGATTAAATTTGTTTAACTCTGGTGATTTATATTGCTGATAATATAATAAATATAAATTTGCATTTAAATTTTGAACATCTGAATTAATAGATCGGTCATAATTAAAATTAATCGAAAAACATTTTTCTAATTTGTCAAAATATATTGCGGTTTTTGTGATATTATACTTAAATTTTGATAAATTTTCCATAATAAATAGCTCTTCAGTACAATATGCCGAATTTACTACATAAATATAAGTTCTTATAATTAAATTTTCATCTAATTGTATTTTAAAACCATATTTTAGAAAATCATTATCAGTGTTGAGACCGCAAGAAAACGCGTCATCAAGCAAAATTAAATTTACTTTTCTTAATTCATCTTTGATTTCGCTTATAATTTTGACAAAATTTAAGTGTAAATTTGGACATTGAACGAAAACAGATAATTTGTTGGAAAATTCCCTAAATTTTTTATGTAAATAAGTAGGGAATTCGCCTGCTGTGTACGAATAAAATTCATATTTATTAAAGGTTTTTAAAATTATTGATGATATTAGAAATATGTTTTTTGTCAAGGTACTCGAATCTTCCATTAATGTAAATGGAGTACTTATAAATTTAGTATAATAGAAATGACTCTGTATTAAATCCATAGTTTTCTAATAAAAAAAAAAAAATAATAATAATAATCAAAGTTAACAAATAAACATAGTATACATATATTAAAATGTACTTACATTTTTTTTTTTGATAGTACACAAACGGTAAACTTTTTTCAAAAATGTATTTACAACCAATGCTGTGGTGCAATATGAACTACACTGGTTATGCATCAGTTCATATTTATATGAAAATAAAAATTAGATAACTTAGCTTGCAATCTTCTTGCGGTTTATGTAATCTTAGGCGAAATTAATAAGCGTTTGAGGTTAATTAAAAATGCAAAATACAATATCTGCATCCTGCAGCTTATCAGTTTACAGTTTTATCTCATTAGTGTACCACTTACTGCAACTTGTATGTGGTTAAGGAATTTTGTATCACACACACACACACACTTCAAATAAAAAACATGAAATACATAAAAAACAATTTATTAAATATATTTTTGTTACAAATTATAGTGTTGTACAAGTTTCCATAATAAATTTTTAAGTTGTTTAAATACATTAACATTAGAACATTCTATATTGAATAAAGATAAATCAAAGGGTCCGGCAGAAACTATTTTATTAGTAAATTCGTTAAAAGCATAGTAATTTTTATTCTTGAAAAAATATATTAAACCGTTTGTGTAACGAAAAGCCCCCTTAATACCTGTAGGTATTTCAGGAAATTTTCTATAAACATACGAATTTTCATGCACAGACAAATCACACTCATTTATTTCCGAAACAAACGTATCACCGTAAAATATATAGGTATGACCTTTATATGAATTTACAGCACCAGTAATATTAACTATAGTTCTAAAGTTTACATAGTTTTCAAGTTGTAGTGATTGAAATTTAATATTATAAATTTTATCTGCAACAACAATAATGTGTGTGGGTGGATGGCCGTATAAATTTTGAATTGCATTTTGATCATCTTTGGATAACTCTATTTGTGAACTGTTGTATATTTTAGAAAAATAGTATGGATACATGATGGATGTGCTTGCAAACGAATGGTATATTCCTAACGCATGACCAATTTCATGAACGGCAACTTCAAAAAAGTTACTATCATCATACGATGGGTATTTTAATTCATAGTCCCAGTTTTCTTCTGAATCAAAGTGTACTTCTACCGGTGTTTGTTGTAAAGTAGGGGATGTAGCATGAGCTAACGTACCCCCAATACCATCAAAATCTTTCTCACAAAATGAATATTGTTTAGACTTAAAGTGTCGTTTTTCCCCGAAACTAATTAAAATATTTGGATTGGCGGTGTTGGTTCGTGTGAACCTAATGTTAGCATATTTAGACCATAGGTTGAATGCTTTCTCAACTAATGCTATAATTACACTGTAATTATTATTACTATAAATTCTGTATGTGTTCCAGGTAACTGTTTTATTTATCCATTTATCTTGGCTGACTGCATAATTTAAATTATTTGAATCCGGAACACCACACCTTTTTTTCTTAATTAAATTTATTGTTTCGGGATTTAGGGTACCATCTGCAGTAATATTATGTTTTTGTTGAAAGTATACCATGGCATTCTTGAATTTCTCATTAGATTCATTGAGTACTTCTGAATTCAATTCTAGACTAAAATTTAAATAACCATACGTGTTTAGATGGGTTAGTACATCCTCAAAGTTTAAAGCTTTTATATGTGAAAAAAATATATATATATTAAATATATTTATTGTTGCCATTTTTAAAAAGATACATATTACATACATTTAGTTATTAGTATATCTGGTATTACATGCCATTCCTACTAACTTTTCTTTTATTATTCACATCAGAGTTATTGTAGCTTATAATTTATATTACAGGGAAAAAAACAATTTGAAACAAAAAAACCTGTGCTTAAATATGTAGGGTGGTCTAGCTATTTCACACGGACAGTCTATAGAAGTATGTGTTTTGTTCTTTTGTGTTTATATTTTTTATAACCTAAGGTTGGTATTTCATAGTTACCGATTGTCTCTATTAGTGCATTTGAATTTAGTTTACATTTAGCAAAGAATTTCTCAGTTAGTTTCATCACATAGTCTTTAATATAGCTGATGTTAAATTGTTCATGTAGCATGCTCACTTTTGTATATATTGGGCACTGTCCAACGATTCTAAGACTTTTATTCTGCACTATTTGTAATTTTTTGTAATTGGTCTCGCAAGTATTACTCCATACTGGAGCAGCGTAAGTTAGCACTGGTCTTATACACTGTTTATAGATTAATAACTTATTATCTTCACTCAGCTTGCACTTTTTATTAAATACTGGAAATAAGGAGCACAGAATTTTATTACAGTGGTGAATTTTTTCATTTATGTTCTTTGTGAAGTTTAGTTTTGGGTCCAGGTGCATCCCTAAGTATTTGACTGAAGAAGACCAGCTAATCCTTCTCCCTTCAGTATTTATATATTTGTTAACCAATGGTCTTCGTTTTGTAAAAAGTATAGCCTCTGTTTTATCGTTATTAATTTTGATTTTCCAGCGTTTGAAATGTTTGTTTATTCTTTTTAGTGCTAGTGTTAGCTTATTGCATATAGTGTCTATTCTGTATGATTGTGTATATATTGTTGTATCGTCAGCATACAATGCAAGTTCAGTTCCTTCTGTTTTTGGAATGTCGTTTATATATAAATTAAACAGTACCGGTCCTAGTATGGATCCTTGAGGAACTCCGGCTTCTATTGTTCTCTCGGTTGAATAAGATTCGCCCACTTTGACAATAAATTTTCTATCAGTTATATAAGATTGAATTAGATTAGTGAGGTACATGGGAAATTTATTTTCTATGAGTTTATAGACTAATCCTTTATGCCAAACTGAGTCAAAAGCTTTTTCGATATCAATAAGTACAGCTCCGACATGCTTATTCTTATTGAACGCATCAGTTATATAGTCACATACCCGTGCTAGTTGAGCAGTAGTAGAATGTCCTCTTCGAAATCCGAATTGCTCATTTGCTAAAATATAATTATCTTCAAGATGTTTAGTTATTCTAGTAAATATCACTCTTTCTACAATTTTACTAACTCCACTTAGCAAACTGATAGGTCTGTAATTTATGGGTATAGATGAATCTTTACCCGTCTTATGGAGTGGCAATAGTTTTGCCATCTTCCACCTTGTAGGGTAGTACGCAAACATCATGATGTAGTTTGTGATTTTACATAATAATACCAGGCTTTTTTTGGAGAGCTGTTTTAATATGATATTCGGTATGGAATCAATGCCAGGAGCTTTTTTATTTTTAAGATTTTTTTATAATTTTATATATTTCACTAGGCTTCGTTGGTTCTATATTTGTGTACTTATGTGGTTTCTTTTTGAAGTACTCTTTGATTCCTTTGTTGATTTTGTACGTATGAGTGGTGTTTCCTAGATCTATGGTAGCTCTATGGACATTTTCAAAATGGCTGGCTAGCAAGTTTGCTTTATCAGTATCCGAGTATGAATAGTTGTTTCCAGTTTTAAGTGGGGGAATAGTGTTATTGCTCCTTCTAAAATATTTATATACTTTCCAAAAACCATCCGTACCAGGCGTAAGTTTGTTTAACATAGCGTTCCATTGTTCATTTCTCCAGTCGTAGAGTTTACGTTTAACTATATTTTCTAGAGTTTTCAGTCTATGTTTGAGACGTATATTACGTGAAATCTAGTAATTTCTTCGAGTTCTGTTTTTAATTTTGATCCAGAATTTTATATTTTCAGGTAGTTGGTTTCTATATACCGGTATTTCATATTTTGTTGCGCACTTATTAATGGCTTGGTCAATAGCGTTATAAAAAATATTAATTTGCTCTTCTATCTCTTCTGTATTCTTAATTACTGGGTTAGCAGTGGGAATGTTATTATCTAGTTCTTTTCTGAAATTTCTCCAATTTATTGCTTTATAATTAATAGTTAACTCTTGTTTTCTCCGAGTTACTTTTTGGTTGATTTCAAATATGACAGGGTTATGATCTGAGCTTAGAGCTGGGTGGGCTTCTGGGTGACTGATGGTTCTTATGTTTTTAATTATTGCTATGTCAATTGTACTGGGTCTACCTCTGGTTGGATAGTGGGTAGGTTCATTTGGTGTCAATATTTGTAAATTATGTCTTTCACAAAAGTCCAGTACAGTTCTTCCATTACGGTTTATTGTTGGACAATTCCAACTTATATTCTTGTCGTTTAGGTCACCGAATACCAGCATTTTATTATAAATATTGAATATGTTATTTAAGTCAGTTTGCGTAATTTGCTTGTTGGGGGGGTTATATACAGCAGAGGCTACTATGTCACCATCCGCAAGCTTGACAAGGATGGAGATCATTTCTATTGTCTTCAGTTTGAGACAGGGCAGCTGATAATGTGGAATGTTGTTATTTATAATAATAGCAACTCCGCCACCTTTACTGTTGCGGTCATTTCTGTAAACTTTATAACCCTTAACTTTCAGTTTATGCCCTTTATCTAAACGTGTTTCATTTAGTCCGATTATATCTATGTTATTTTGCAGTACGTATTCACTTAATTCTAAGTGTTTATCTTTTATTGTACAACAATTCCATGTCATAATTTTAATATTATTAGTGGAAGCCATTAATCAAACATTTCCAATAACATTTCAACAACTATTGTTATTTTAGAAAAGTTATCTGGTGCGCTTTTAATTTTATGACTGTTTAACTTAATAACATTTAATATGCGAGAAATATTAAATAATTTAAACATATCCTTGATTTCATTAAATAAATCCGTTATTGTTCCATTACCGGAATAATCCGTAGATTTTTCAATATTTTTTGTTTTATCGTGCGGCCATGTGTTTGTTGTAGCGGTAGTGCTAGGATTTGAACTATCCAATGGAGGGAAGTCTGCGTTGTTGGTTCTGAAGTTATTTTTTGCTACTTCCCTTTTTTTGTTTGTTGTTGTTCTCACATTTATGTTCTTTGATTCTAGTTGTTTCGCATAGACTGGGCAGCCTCTAAAGTTTGCTGGATGTTTATCACCGCAATTGGCACATTTAAGTTCGGTTTCCTTACATTCATTAGGACTATGCTGTTTTGAGCATTTCACACACTTTTGTGTTCTATGACAGTTATTAGCTATATGCCAGAATGATTGACATTTATAGCATTGTATTATTCATCTATTTCTATATCTCTCCCAAGTAATTAAGCAGTAACATACTTTTTTAATATTTATGATATCTTTTACTGTTATGGAATTATTTATTACGACGATATACATGGGTAGCTTTTGAATTTGTCCATCTTCACGTTTTTTAGTCATTTGCGTAATTTTAAGAATGGGGATATGTTTATTTTCTAAGTCGGTTTTAATTTCCGCGACTTCTATATTTGGCGGTAGATTTTTTAATACCATACGGTGATGAACATCTTGTTTCTGACTATAAGTATGATACTCTAAGTTAGCAGTTTCGATTTTATTTTTTATTTTATTATAGTCATTTATAGTTTTAGGGTATATAATTAGTCTGTTTTTTCTGTATTTAATATCAATATCTTTTTCTAGTTCGTTTCTTAGATTATTTAGACTCGTTGTATGGTCACGAAGATAACTATAAATAACGATGGGAGGTATTTTATTTTTTACAGTTTCAACGTTTACTGTTTCCATTTCCATTTCTGAGGTTTCTGAATCGGCATCACTTAGAGCATCAAACTTATTTCGAACATCTACCTTATATTGTCCTTGTAGATTGGTCACTTCTGTTTTCCTCTTCTTGTACGGCGCTTGGTCGCTGGTACTTGGGTTGTTTCTTGCATACTCTTGGGGCTTGATGCCCGAGAGCAGCATTTTATCGGAGTGGTAGAACTATCCAACGCACAATGAACTTGCGTATGCATACAAAATAATAATTAAGATGCAATGACAACGGGCTGACGCCCGTCTTTACGACTCGAACACAGTAAACAGAAAAAATATCCGATGCTGCCTGTATCACAGTTCACCATCGACTGTGAGAAAAAAAAAAAAAAAAAAAAATAGGTTAAATGCGATGAAGGAAAATAGTTGAAGGAATATTATTTGTGAGAGTGGATACATTTTAACCTAATGATTGCTTATAATAAACTAAAATTATTTAAGTAGTGTATATTTTTTTATAGAATATTTACAGTGCCTGACAAAGGTGTGTATTCAATAATTCGATCATGTAAAATTAAACAGTACGCCGTTGTTAAATTGGGGAAATTTTCTGCAGTTTCAAACTCCAATCGATTATCTACTGGAGCTGATTTAATTTTCTCACTTTGCTTAGAACAATCGATTACAATAAGTGGTGCGATACTTTTAAAGTTATCCCAATTCAACAATGGACAACTATTTTGATTGTAATATGAATTTTGAAATTGTGTATACATTTCATACAACATTGCATATTGATTTTTCTTAAAATTAATATTCAAGTTTTCATATGGAAAGCATTCAGAGTTAAGATAAAGTTTTACATTAGTCACCTGACAGTAATCAAATTTACTAGAATCTTTATTTGTTTTATTCTTGATATCCGTTTGGAATGTTAAAATAACATATCTAGGTGTTTCTAGTTTACTTGACGACTTAATAGACCATATTTGTTTTGTAGCTATTGGCAATACTGGATATTCATATAAATCCCAACCCCTGAACGGTATCAGTAATGGTTGACTGTTATTTATAATTTTTAATAAGTTTAATTTTTCTTCATCATTTGGATATATATGTTTAATACGCCATTGTATTTTGAAAATTTTCAATTTTAATTCATTGGCATTTACGTAAACATTGTTATCAGTTCTAGCTCGTATTAGCACAAGTTCTTGCTTTGATTGTGCAATAATATGACGAAAATCTTCAGCAAATCCTAGTAATAATTTTAGTGGAATAGAAACAGTAAATTCTCCTGCATTATTTATAATATTTGAATTATTCCAACCTGCTGTTTCGTACACTGTTTTTTCGTTTGATTTCATTGAAAGGTATCCCTTTATTGTACTTGTTATACCAACATTTTTAACTTTATCTATTTCTATACCAAATAATTCATATCGAATTTCATCAAATAAATAGGCAAAACCATTATTTGACAACGTAACACTTTCAGTTAGAACACTATCGTCTTGCTTTGTAAATTTACCTTCTATAATAATGTAGCTATCATATGGTGTGGTGTAAATATCTTGATGATGTATAGGTATTCTTATTTCATCATTATTTTCAAATCTTGTTGATGCATACGGATCATAAGTATGCCATTCTTCTCGCCTTATAGCAGTATTAAAAATAACATTGCTTCTAATGTTTAAAATATTACTCATTTTTTTTTTCTTCTGATTTTTGTTTTTTTACTCTCAAACCTAAGGATAAAAGAAACTGCAGGTTTTCACGTGTTAACTCGTGAACAGTTGATTGTAAATTAAATTGTCTTTCTTGTTTGTTTGTATTTATACTAGCAATATTTGCTGTAGATGTAGATGGTGGTGTATTAAAATTAATTCCCATGATTTTTTTGTTGTTTTAAATGAAGTCGAACGGTTATAATTTCATCACGAAAATTAACCAAATTACCGTCCTGATCGACAAGCTTGAGAGTTACGTTGTTTATTGACTGAACGTTGACGGGTAAATAAACTACATTCCAAGGTGTTTCAATTATTTTAAAGCCAGGTGGAACGACTGGGTAAAATTCATGAATTGTATGAACTAATTTGTTATTACTATACGCACCTGTAACAATATTACACTCAACCATTATGGCATTAACTTTTATTATGTTTACTGGGAAATCAGATTCATGAATTTTATTAGGTTCTAGTTTTCGTTTTGAAAATACTAGTAAATTACCAATACTATCATCTGGTGTAAAATCTATTTCACATGTACTTGCAATTTCACATTTAAGTGTTGTTGTATTCGCACGTAGTGTTAATAAAACATTATTAGGTTCTTTCAATTCACTGCTACTACCACCACTATGAATAATTTTATCAAAACTAAATACATCTGTAGCACTAGGATCACCAAGTTTTAAACGTAGATAGTTATTGATATCTTGAATTTCATAAGTTCCCGTGGGTAATGTAATAACGTTGTTATTGTAATAAAATTTGTTATTTGTTTCATCAATATTCGGTATAGAATTATAAGTATACAAATTAATTAAACCAATCACAGTATTATTTTCAGATAAATTATCACCTAATTCTATTGGTGGAAAAAAGTCACAACTTAATTCATGTGCTTTGCCTGTAAGTGTTATCGTACACGCCATTTTAATATGACTAATGTGAGTGAAGAGATTCACAATTATTTATATAAAAATTTTAAACATAAATGTCCACATTTTATTGAGTTATAACTTTGTTCTCTCGTATAATTATATTTTACATTAGCATTTCTACCAAAATAAGCTATTAATTCTAGTGGGGGTGGTAATTTACCAAAACTATCATAATATGTGATTGAATTACCACATTTTTTATATGCAACCCAGTGAGTACCTGGTCCCTCTACATTATCTAAATTAACAATTGCACATTCATTATTTTTAGGTTTTTTTGGTAAATTATTGCGCATATATATTCCTCGAAAATTTTTTAATTGTCTAGTATATTTATACAAGTCAAAATTTGTCAAAGCCCTCTTGGGTAAATTTTCTAATTGGATTTTTTTTTTACTCGTTTTTTTTTTCTTCTTACTATTACATCCACGTCCTTGTTTATAAGGACGTACATGTAAACCTTTACCAAGAGCTTTTTTTACACCATAGGAGGCTGCTCCTGTTATAGCACCTGATAAAAGTGCTTTAGCAATGAGGGGAGCTAAAACAGGAAGCAATGGTAATATACCGCCTGTTTTACGAGCACACTTGTTTTTTCGTTTCGTATGACCCATTCCAAATTTGGTTTTTGCTTTCATAGCATTTGTAACCGCCCAAGCTGCAGATTTTTCACCAAACGATGCGTCTTTTGCTTTTACTCTTAACCAAGCTTTTTCCTGTAGAATTTTATCAGCTTTATTTCGTTCTTCTATATTGTTACTTTGTGAGTACGCAATATCATGCTCTTTACAGGCTACGTCTAATGGATTTATCCCCGGATCACCGTGTGCTAAACGTTTTTGTAATTTTGTGCCAGGTCCACAATACTAATAGCCGGGGATGTGTAATTCAAAAGGAAGCGAATTTATTGCTGAATTAAGTAGACCTGCACCTGTTTGTAAATGATGTTGAATCATCCGAAGTTGTACTGCAAATAACTATAAATAAAAAAAATACTTCTATTTATATCATTCTTGAAAATGCATTCAAACAATGCATTTCACAAGTCACAATCAGCGTTTAGAAGTGGAAAATTTTGATACCAACAGTTCTGAAACAAGGCATATAAAGCACAGTGATTTATTACCAAATACAATTAGATGTATAATCTGTGGTCCATCAAACTGCGGCAAAACAAATGTTCTTTTAACTTTACTAACACATTTGAATGGTTTAAAATTTGAGAATTTATACATTTATTCCAAGTCTTTGAATCAACCAAAATACAATTTTTTAAAAGAATGCGTAACACGTGTAAGAGGTATGGGTTTTTTCTCATATACTAATAACACTAGTATTGTGAAACCACAAAATGCGAAACGCAACTCAATATTTGTGTTTGATGATATAGCGTGTGATAAACAGGACTGTATTCGGGAATATTTTAGTATGGGTCGTCACAATGATATAGACTGTTTTTATTTGTGCCAAACGTATGCGCGCATTCCTAAACATTTAATAAGAGATAACGCAAATTTAATTATTCTTTTTAAACAAGATGAAATGAATTTACGTCATGTGTATACGGATCATGTGAACACTGATATGGATTTTAAAACATTTAAAAATTTTTGTTCTAAGTGTTGGGAAAAAAAGTTTGGTTTTGCTGTAATTGATAAGGATAGTGATTTATCAAATGGACGGTATAGGAAAGAATTTAGTAACTTTTTATTTAAATAAATTTTAAGTTGCCCATCCTGTTATGCATGTTTTATTCTGTATAAATACTTTTAGAGTATGATGTATGAAGATATATATATATATATATATATATATATATATATATATATATATATATATATATATATATATATATATATATATATAAACAAACATACAGACAAACAGACAGTCAGGTAGATAGACAGACAGACGAACAGACAGACAGACAGACAGACAGACAGATAGACAGACAGACAGACAGACGGATGAATAAAACATATATACCATGGCTGAAAATAATAATAATAATAATAATAATAATAATAATGAAGATACCCTTAAACGAATAATAAACGTGAGTAACATATTACGTCAAAAATATAAGAACCTTAAACGGGGACACATCGAGTCTGAACAAAAGCTTGAAGAAACATTTAAGCCCATTACAAAACTCATTAAATCTGATAATTTTACTATTAAATCTGAACCTACATACACAAATGCGTTGGTAAAAACACCATTTCTGAAAGCAAAACGATCGCGAAGTAGTAACACTCCAACTCCTTTTACCACACCAAAAACTAGATTTCTTGATACAGATATTATATCACAAACAAACATAAAACTGGAAGATGAATCACCTACAAAAATTGTACGCAAATCTCTTGAAGAATCTAGTGCCAGTCGAAGTGAATTACAAGATTTATTAGGAAATATTGCTGCTGAATATATTCAATTTTTTTTAACTGCTGAATCACGTGAAAAAAATACAATATACGGAGTACGTAAGGTTAATGGTGATTGGTATATAGGAAATTCTCAAATTCAAATTAACAACAATGATTTGTACATTCATGATAAATGGTATAAAGGAACAAAAGGTATATATGAACTTTTATTTAAAAAATCCCCCAAAAATTTTACTGAAAATAATAAAAAAAACTATATTGAAATTGTTTTAAAAACAAATGCACACAGAAGGGGTTACAGTGAATACAATCAATTAAATGGGAGCACAAGTGAAAAATATAAAAAAATAATAAAGCCTGCAATTACAACAAGTACTTCCGCTGTTGCTGGGTATGGTATAATTCCAAAACTAATGAGTGTAACAAATAAACAGTTTGAATATCAATATTGGGATAATCCAAATAAACTAGTAGATAGACTACAATTATTAATTTCCTCTAAAAACGCAGGGCATACAGGTCATGATAATGAAATATTATCTATAATAGAAGAACTGCGTGAAGCAAATATAATAAAATAAAAAATATAAACAATGTTTATGTAGTAAGATATATTGTAAATAAAAAAAAATGTATATATAAATATGTGTTTTAATTTCATAAATATCAGTAGCATCTTTAAGAGTAATGAGTAAACTACACATAGTAAATGAGTTACATAAATCTGTACGGAAAAATTTTCCACGCAGACGTGTAATCACAAAAGGTATTGATGATCTTTGGCAATGTGATTTAGTTGAAATGATTCCATATGCAAATCAAAGTAAAGAATATAAATATTTACTAACTGTTATTGATGTTTTCTCAAAATATGCATGGGCTGAACCGGTTAAATCCAAAACAGCTGATCATGTATCACAAGCTTTACTAAAGGTTATAAAAAAAGGTCGTATCCCTAAAAATTTACAAACTGACAACGGAAAGGAATTTTATAACTCAAAATTTAAAACATTAATCACAAAATATAATATTAATCATTACTCTACTTATAGCGATTTAAAAGCTTCAGTTTGTGAAAGGTTTAACAGAACGCTAAAATCAAAAATGTGGAGAGAATTTAATTATCAAGGATCGCATAATTGGATAAAAATATTACAAAAATTAATTTATAAATATAATAACACAAAACATAGAACAATACACATGAAACTTATTGATGTAACAAAA
The DNA here is from genome assembly GCA_963942605.1 of Poecilus cupreus. Lineage (NCBI taxonomy): Eukaryota > Metazoa > Arthropoda > Insecta > Coleoptera > Carabidae > Poecilus > Poecilus cupreus. The sequence continues at coordinate 33,703 of CAWWDY010001871.1, forward strand.
AAACACGAAAAATATTTATTAGATAACGTTTATAATAATATTAAAATTAGTGGAAAAGCTAAACTAAAAGTTGGTAACTTTGTCAGAATTAGTAAATATAAACATATTTTTCAAAAGGGGTATAAGCCTAATTGGTCAACTAAAATTTTTATAATAGATAAGGTTCAACATACTAATCCTGTAACATATAAACTTATTAACCTACAAAATAATAATATTAAAGGATGTTTTTATGAATATGAATTACAAAAAACTAAATATTCAGATACATATCTAGTTGAAAAAGTATTACGGTCAAAAGGGTCTAAAGTATATGTAAAATGGCTTGGGTTTAATAATGAATTCAATTCTTGGATTAATAAAAGTAATATATTGTAATACAAATTATACATGTATTGTAATTTTTTGTATTTTATATGTGAAAATTAACAATAAATATATATTACAAAAAAAATTTTTTTTTTACTTTTTTTCAAGTTTTGGGTGGAATTTGTAAACCTTTCCAGTACCAACCCAAAAATAACAGGAATCATTGTAACACGAGATAGTTCCATTGTTTAAAAAATTTGGAGGCATGAAAGTCCAACAAAATCGTCCGCCACATCCTGGACACTTTTTCGGGAGACCTTTGCAATGTGGTTTTAAGCAGTATGAACACGGTGGCATTCTGACTTTAAATGTTTTCTAATTAATAATAATTCTAATTTATAATAAATATTATCAAATTATAGTAAAACTCATAATTTCTGTTGAATATTATATTTCAAAATAATCATAATTTTTTTATCGCAATTTGCTAGAAATATTTACTTTCAAGATTATCCATAATTTCTAGAATAATTTAAAGTTGTTATCACAATTTACAGGAAACATTTCCGCTCAAAATTACTGATAAACAGTATAAAAAGCGGATATTAGATAAGCCTATTAGCATAACAGTTGCAACTTTTGTTGAGTAAACTTCACTGTTTTAATTCATTCTAAAATAATGTCTGACTTTATTGAAGAAATAAATAATGTAGTAAAAGTGAAACCTGCGATACCTGCAGATAAATTTCCTGAAGACAGTAAGATGCAATTATTGTCTATTAAAAAAGTAAATACAAAATATGAAAGAGAGGCAATACTAGCGGAATTTGAAGATTTTGTTATGTTCTTACCACAAAGATTTGATAGTTTAACAGATACCCAATTGGAAAATATAAACAGGGATGCTTCAACTTCAAGCATGTTCATGGTTTCTATTGGGCAATTAGGACGAATGCAAGAACTTCAATTTACTAAATAAAAAATTAATGTATTAAGAGTATTATATTACAGTGAAAATCTCAAAAAATGTAATAAATAATTAATAAACATTTTTTTTTATAAATTAAAATTGTGTTTCTTATTGTAAAACTTTTATGTTTTGAATAAATATATGTTCCTCTAATAACTACATCTTCACCGTTAATTGTAAATAATTCATAAAATTGTTGTAATTATATTTTATTATATTCTTTCCCTTCTACATAAATAAATAACAATAACATATTACATATTAATAATTTTTTTTTCTACAATTAGTTCTACATATAATATTCCAGGATTAAATTTCTGTTCTGTTGGATAAAATTGTAATCTGTCATGTTGTTTTAATACTGATTTTTTAAGTACAAGATTTGTATTATTAACAAAAACTTTAAGATTAACTACTTCACTTTTATCAGTATATCTTATATCATTTACAATACAATCAAATGGCATAAAATATTCTTCAGTGTTAATGGAATTTAACACCCGATATGATTCTTCATTTATTTGTAATACTAATGGGATTATAATAAAATATGTTGCCGATTTAATATTTTGGTTGTTTATGGAAATTGAATTTTTATTCAAAATAGTATTATCATGTATTTTATTAATACTTATTAGCAAGTCATCATTTTTTGTTCTAATTAATTCTTTTAAAGCATGTTCGGTTTCTAAAAGTTTATTCATTACTTGCTCATATTTATATAATCCGGTTTTTTGTATTTCCTCATTTAGTTCATTTTTTAATTCGGATTTCATATTCCCTTTTAAATTTGCAATTAATATATTGCATTTATTAACAACAATATCTGGAATTATATTTAATATTTGATTTACTTTTAAATTTACATTATTTGTTTGTTCATTTATTTTTTCTTTTAAAAATTCTTTTATATTTATATTTATTACATCATACTGTGGTCTAATTTGTAGAGGTATATTTTTTTCAAATTCCTTTATCTTGTTTTTTACATTATCTATATTATTGTTTATAATTGTTATGATGTTAATCTCATTTTCTTTTAAGTTGTTCACTGACATATCAACATATTCCTTTATACAAACATCGTTTTTATCTTGTGGCTGAGCAACATTTACCAAACGTTTTGAATTAAAATCAATATTATTTTCTCTAGTGACGTTGAAGCCTACAGTTGAAAATATATGTGCCGCCCCAACTTCTGATGTTGTTGTGGTTCTTGTAGAGCTACTTGAATATTGTCCGAACTTGTTGACACTCATTTTGAAAATGATTAGGTTTAAAAATAACAAATAGTTTTATAATATTTCAGAACATTTATTTAATTTTTTTTTCCACATACAAATAAATAGTATTATATTTATTTCAAATTGTACAGTACATTACATTTTTAATAATATACAGGTCTCATAAATTGGTGTACAACAGATTGTAGAGGAACAAGTTTTCTCCAATCTTCATAATATACTTTTGATCCTTTTATAATAAAACTACTTATCATAAGCTCATCAGAGTCATACACTTCTATAATATGATACTCAGAATTATCTGTTTTATTTGTTTCATAAATTTTATTTTTGTTCAAAAATATTTGTATATTAGTATCAAAATTTCTACAATCTATCTCTATATCATCCACAAAATTATTAAGTTTTTTTAAAAAAAACTACATGATGAAATGCAAAACTATAGGTAGTCATGTTTTTTTTTTATTTTTAAGTTCACACATAAAACTGTTACATGCAAATAAAAATAATTTCACCATACACTTGTCTTAAGTATAAAATATATTACTACACCAACACCATCTATGTGTATTTATAATTAAACCATTTAAATATTTTCGCGCCATATATATTAATTGTCAGTGGTACCAACTTAACTAATAATTAAACCATTTTAATGTTCACATCATATATAGTTATCAAATTTGAAACAAAATTGCTAAAAATCAACCTCAGTTGTAAATACTTTATCAAAAATATTTAATTTATTACTCATCATTACCCCATATTTTTGATATTCACCAACTTTTTTCTCAAAAAAATTAGTTTTTCCTTCTAATGATATTCCCTCCATAAAACTAAAAGGATTTTTACTTTCATAAACTTTCTCACAATCTAATTTTAATAAAAGCCTATCTGCAATGAATTCAATATATTTCACCATTAAATCACAATTCATCCCTAAAAGATTAACAGGTAAAGCATCCGTTAAAAATTCTTTTTCTATTTCAACAGCTTCTTTTATTATTTCAATAATTCTATTTTTTGATGGCTTTTGTACCACATATTTAAACATTAAACATGCGAAATCGCAGTGTAAGCCTTCATCACGTGATATTAATTCATTGCTAAATGTTAGCCCTGGCATTAATCCACGACTTTTTAACCAAAATATAGCAGCAAAACTACCTGAAAAAAATATTCCTTCCACAACAGCAAAAGCTACAATTCTCTCTCCAAATGTAGATGTACTTGAAATCCAATTCTGTACCCAAATAGCTTTTCTCTTGATACAGGAAATTGTTTCAATTGCATTAAATAAACGGTTCTTCTCACCTGAATCCTCAATATAAGTTTCAATAAGTAAGCTATACATTTCAGAGTGAATGCTTTCAATAGCTATCTGTATTGCATAAAATGCACGAGCTTCAGATATTTGTACCTCTTGACTAAATCTTTCAACAAGGTTTTCATTCACAAGTCCATCAGATGCTGCGAAGAATGCTAATATATGGGATAAAAAATGTCGCTCTTTATCGTTTAGTTTATTATTCCAGTCGTCCAAATCTTTAGATAAATCTACTTCGTCCACTACCCAGATAGATGCTAGAGCCTTTTTATACATACACCACAAATCTTGATATTCAATAGGAAACATAATATATCGTTTTAAATTTTTTTGTAGTAAAGGTTCTAATTCCGGGTTGAAATTTTTATCCATTATTATTAAAAAATTTATACCAATATATAATTATTATGAATGCTCTGAAAATTTATTTGTTACTGATATATTTTATTATAACTTTGCTTATAAGTACACGTTTCACTCTTATTTTATGCTAACCGGAAATGCAACAGGAAATGTATGTGATTGTGAGATTATTAAATTTTAATGCGGTTGGTGTAATCATACAAAATTTCTTAACCACATACAAGTTATAGGAAGTGGTGCACTAATGAGCTAAAACTGCAACATTAATATGTTACAGGATACAAAAATTGTATTTTTCATTTTTAATTACCCTCGAACGTTTATTAGTTATCGTTAGTAGATAAGCTGTGGGGCTTTGGAAACATTATACTCAAACCACAAGAAGATTGTAAACTAAGTTATCTAATTTTTACAGGAAGTGTAACAGGAAATGTATGTGATTGTCAGATTAATTTTGAATTTTTGTGTGGTTAAGTTGAGTATAAATATAAGTAAATTTTATTTCAATAAGCAGTCTCAACTGGTATACCATTACATATAGGTGCATTTAATTTAACTGGTAATTATTGTTTTATATTATGTTATTATTTATTTTAATAAATTATTCTTATGTTTCTAGAACAAACATGAAGTTATTTAAAATATATTTGAAAACACCAAGTCCAGATTGTGAAGTAGAAGATAAATATAAACCATTTATTCTAATAAATGGGGGTATGCGTAGAAGCTGTTCTTGTGTGTGGCCGCCAGAACTAAGTTTCTATTTCCATGACTTAAGTGAAATTTACTTCTACAACAATAATAAAATTTATAATGGGGATTCTATTATTAGTAATAAAGTGCCAACAAATAATTATTTAAAAAAAAAATAAAACTGATATTAAAATTATTACTGTAAATGAAATTAACAAAAATACTTCCATTTCACATATACTAAACTCCTTAAAATCAATGTATCTTTGGAATCCTGATAAGAATGTAATATTTTGTGATGAAAAATATTTTTCTCACTTTAAACCTATGTGTAATGGTATACCAGTAAAAATTAAAAACGTAAATATAAATAATATAGGTGATCTGTTTAAATAATAATAATACTATATGTATTTTTAAAAATTTACTAATAAAAAATATTTTGCAACAAAATATATTAAATATTTCCTTTACTATCCCATTTATACTATCCTAAAACATTTTTCACTGTAATAAATTAGTATTATTTTTATTAATTAAATTACAACATAAAATTTTATTACATACAATGCAATGTTAAAATTATATAATGGTTTTAATTTATTTATGTTTATCTTTAAGAGCAATCCAACGTTCTCGTTCACGTTTATAATGGGCTTTCTTCTCGCTCTTGGACATCTTGTACTCCATTAACGGTTTAAGTACTAATTTGTTTTCAATTTCTGTTCTTGGGTTGTATGATGGTTCATCACAATTATCCCAACATTCAGAATCCTCTATAATAGCAACGTTGGTTTCTAACACGTTCCCGTTTGAATTGATGTTACATTTAACGTCAGGTTTTTTTGTAACTTTCACATGTATTAAATCCCCACTGTTCATGATGCGTGTTCAGAAAACTATATAAAATATATTTGTTTGTAATATATATACTGTAAATTTTCTAATCTAAAAAACCTAACCTTGAACGCTTTGAAACCTGTGTGTGGAAAACACGTTCACGTCACAGGATTCGTGATGGTTCTGAACAAGTTTAAACCTGTATGTGTGACGTGTACGTATCTACGCAGGAGTTCTTAATGGTCTTGCTGAACCATCACCAACTCTTGTGCTACAACTACATGAGTGCTTCACGTAATGTGAAGGTATGCAGGTAGTTTGTAGTATAAGGGTTGATGGTGCGTATGTACGTAAGGGTTTAAAACAACCTTGACCTTATGGGGTAAATAGCTCCGTGGTAACGTGTCGGACTGTGGATCGTGAGATCCTCAGTTCGAATCCCACTGCCGACAGTTACAAATTTAAATTTACCCCTGTGGTTCCCCCTCCACTAACAACTTTGGGGGCTATGACTTGACGGCTGGTAACCGCATTTCATACGCAAAAATATATCACCTACCGAGATCTGCGTAAGCAGAGTGCCACGCCCTTAATGGGTAAAAGGCGTGATGATATATTTATTTATTTTATTTATTTGACTGGGTGCTTGTTCTGGACCATCAAAAATCCTTGTGTTACAACTGCATGCACTAGGGTTCTCAATAACCTTGAACGCATGGACGTCAGCGTCAGCGGTTGACACTACGTCACGTGAAGGTACGCGGATAGTTGTAGCATAAGGGTTGGTGGTGTGTATGTAAGCAAAGGTTCACAATGACCTTGATGGAGTGCTTGTTCTGGACCATCAACAACCCTTGTGCTGCAACTGCATGCACTGGGGTTCTTGATAACCTTGAACGCATGGACGTCAGCGTCAACGCCATGGCTAACCTTGAACCACGTCACGTGAAGGTACGCGGGCAGTTGTAGCACAATGGTTGGTTGTGGTCCAGAACCCCCCTTGTTTACCTACTAATAGCTGATTTCAGCTTGCAAAAACATACAAAATGTTGTTTTCAAGTATTTAAACTGTCATATTCATGTTTTTGTCGTGTACAATAGCTAATGTTGGTGAAAGTAAGATAAAAATGCTGTTTTAAGCATGCATAAACATACAAAACACCGTTTTCAAGTATTTAAACTGTCATATTCATGTATATGTCGTGTGTAATGGCTTATGTTTGTAAAATCAAGATAAAATAGCTGTTTTCAGCTTGCAAAAACATACAAAATGCTGTTTTCAAGTATTTAAACTGTCATATTCATGTATATGTCGTGTGTAATGGCTTATGTTTGCAAAATTAAGATAAAATAGCTGTTTTCAGCTTGCAAAAACATACAAAATGCTGTTTTCAAGTATTTAAATTGTCATATTCATGTTTCTGTCGTGTATAATAGCTAATGTTGGTGAAAAAAAGATAAAAATGCTGTTTTAAGCATGCAAAAACATACAAAACACTGTTTTCAAGTATTTAAACTGTCATATTGAGTGTCAAGTGATAGAACCGATTTTTAACAGGTAATTTCGATAGACTTTAATCCTAATTACACTAAAAATCCAAAATCTCTACCTAGAACTTCCACCTTATATTATATTAGTCCTCTCCTAGATCCATTAAAAAAACTAACCCAATTTTAGTAGCCAAGATAAGTAATCGCTCACCTCTGCGAATAGCGCGAGCTATAGCGCAGTAGAGTAACTACTCACAGCCACTGGGCTGCTAGAATGTCAGGTATCTTCGAACCGTGTTACAAAAATTTGGTAAACAATACATTGGTGTTATACTGGTTGCTGGAGCAAGGCGAATAAATTATAAAAAAAACTATTAATACCCGACAAATTATAACCAAACCAAACATCATGAATTCTTCAAAAACGTATGCTCAATAGGCAAATAAACCAAAACAAAACGTACCTCAAGCATTCCCATCCAAACATCAAGCAATTATATTAAACGCAATAGACGATTTACTAATAAAAGATTACGTAACTGCAATCGGTAACATTGTAGAACCGAAAAATATAATATTTATATCAAAAATATCAAATAATCGAATATGCATATATCTATCAAGCAAAGAAATTGTAAATATATTAGTCGAAAACCATAAAAATATCGAGATTAAAAACCATCAAATAGAAATCAGGCGACTAATCACACCAGCAATCAGAATAGTTATATCTAATGTCTGTCCTTCAATCCCGCACCAAGTACCAGAAAAAATATTAATAGAACACGGACTAAAACCCGTCTCCCCAATCTACTTCCAAAGAGCGGGACTCCAAGAAGACATATATGCACATATATGCAGTTTCAGAAGGCAACTCTACGTATCACCAGATAGCCAAGAAGTCCAAGATAGCATTCTATTTAAACATGAAGACACAGAATACAGGATATACCTAAGCGGCGAAAAAGTACTCTGCCATCACTGTAATAAAACTGGACACCTGACCTCAAAATGTGAAGAACACAAACAAAGATCGGAAGCACATCATTTCCCTGAGCTTAACGAAAAAACACCAAATAAAAGACCTGCTCCATTGGACTCAGAATCAGATACAACAACCGAAAATACTACCGAAAACCCTACCTCTCAGATGGAATCAAATCCAATAACCGAAATAAATAACGAAACAAATGAATTAAATGCAAGCAACATCCAAATGACTAATGATATCAAAACCAACACAACAGATCAAAAAAATACGGCAGAATTCAAACAACCGAATAAAAAAACAAAGAAAAGTACAAGTGCCAGATCCAGATCCCAAAGTCCAGCGAGTCAAGAAACACTTGAGGAACAACTAATACCAATATTTGAAGACATGCATAAAAAATCAGATAAATATGTTCTTACATATGACCAAATCAAGGACTTTTTGCAAAATGTACAAGGATCTAATGATCAAATAACCATAGCAAAAGAGTACACATCAGATATCGGAAAATTGGTAGAAATGCTCGAATATATGAGAACATTAACCTACAGGGGGCTTAAGAACCGATTGTCACGCGCAATTACAAGAATAAAAATACAATTACTGGAACAAACGAAAAAAACTACAAAATAAAACAAAAAACAATTATGCAGATAGTCCAGTGGAATACTAATGGTATCCAAGCCCACCTGCCAGAACTGCAATATTTGATACAGGAACATCAACCACAATATATATGTATACAGGAAACAAGATTACAGGAGGGAAAAAATTTCAAACTAAAATATTTTGATTGCTATAGACAAGATAGATTAACAGATGGTATAGCTAGTGGAGGAGTAGCTATATTCAGCAAAAACTCAATCCAAACCAGTCAGATTAACCTTATCACTGATCTGGAAGCAATAGCAATCAGAACAAACTACCCCACACCGCTAACCCTCTGTAACATATATATCCCGCCAAACAAAACGGTAACCACAAATGAAATACAAACAATAATCGATCAACTACCTCAACCAATAATTCTATTAGGAGATTTTAACGCATATAATGTTCTGTGGGGTTCAACCCATAATAATGCAATCGGAAAGACTCTAGAAGACACCTTATTAGATAATTACATTTTATTAAACGACGGATCTCCAACCCATATATCTGGACGCTCGGGAAACACAAGTGTAATAGACTTAACATTTGTAGACCCCAAACTAGCACCAAGCATGACATGGGAACCTCTACCTGTCTCACTCAGCGACGGGCACTTCCCAATTAAAATCACATATACCACAAAAGATAACAACCATGACGAAGACATAGAATACAAAAAATGGAATTATGTAAACGCAGACTGGGATAAATACCGGGATATTATAATAAACTTATATACTGAATCCACATTTACTGATATTAATGAAACGATAAAAAATCTCAATACAAAAATTATAGAAGCAGCAGAAATAGCAATAGGGTACAAAGAAAATAAACAGCTACATAAAAAGGTACCATGGTGGAATTCAGAATGCTACAAGGCAATAAAACAACACAAAAAAGCCTTATATAAGGTCAAAAAAAATAAGACTCCTGAAAATATTTTAGAACTACGAAGAACAAAAGCATACAGCCGAAAAATATTACGCCAGAATAAAAGACGCTCGTGGAAAAATTTTGTAACTACCATTAACAAGGATACACCAGCAAAACATGTATGGAAAATATAAACAAAATCAAAGGCAGTGATACACCCAGAGAAATAACCAGCATTATAACAAACACCGGTCATGCAACAAACCCAAAGGAAATAGCCAACGAATTAGCAAATACTTTTAGGAAAATATCTAGCGATGACTCCTACAATAACAATTTTTTGCAGTATAAGACTGAAACTGAAAAAACTGAAATTATTATAGAAACAAACGTAGATGATCCACTTAATAAAAAATTTTCCATCTGGGAACTAAATATGGCAATAGATGACATGAAAAAAGATTCCAGCCCTGGCCCAGATAACATATCTTCGAAATTAATCAAACAACTCCCGGAAAAAACCAAAGAATATCTACTATCAGTCTACAATTACATATGGAACTCTCAAACCTTCCCAGATATCTGGCGAGACTCAATTATAATACCAATCTTAAAACCTAATAAAAACAAATGCGACCCATCAAGTTACAGACCAATATCACTTACTAACTGCATGTGTAAAATCCTCGAAAAAATGGTCTCAAAGAGGCTTAACTGGTACCTGGAAAGAAATAATGTATTCACACAAAATCAGACAGGATTCAGAACCGGACGATCAACTATGGACAACCTAACGATACTAAATTCAGAAATATTACAAACATTCAAAAATAAACAACATATGATAGCAGTATCGTTTGATATCGAAAAAGCCTATGATACCACGTGGAAATATAACATTATTAAAACACTACAAGAACATAAAATCGAAGGCAACACATTACATTTTATAAAAAACTTTCTTCAAAATAGAACATTTAGGGTACGAGCAAATAATTGCTATTCAGAAAGAATGGAGCAAACAAACGGAATTCCACAAGGTTCGACACTGAGTGTTATTCTCTTCCTGATTGCAATTAACAACATCGCGAAAGCAATATCAAGCCCCGTCAAATTCCTTCTGTATGCAGATGACCTAATCATATATCACAGAAATAAAAATATAGATGCAATCCAAAACCAACTTCAAAAAACCATCAATAAAATAGAAAACTTGTCCGAAAAAGTTGGGTTCAAGTTTTCCGAAACTAAAACAAAAGCAATACATTTCTCTAAAAACAGGAAAAATAATGTCGACCCAACAATCACTTTACACAACAAAAATATACAATATGATAAGGAAATAAGAATACTAGGGCTAACAATAGACAAAAAACTTACGTGGAAGAAACACATAATAGAAGTAAGTGCAGAATGCAGCAGACGACTTAATATCATAAAGGTATTGTCGCATCACGACTGGGGATCAGACATAGAAACACTACATTCCATTTACAAATCGATAATACGAAGCAAACTGGACTATGGTGGAATAATATTTTCAACGGCCAAGAAATCAGTATTGCGTATCTTAGATACGATACATCATTCTGCCCTAAGAATTATTTCAGGAGCCTTTAGGTCAAGCCCGATTCAAAGCCTTTACTGCGAAATGTCCGAACCATCACTGTACCACCGAAGAAAATATCTACACCTAACATATATTACGAACGTTGCAAGTCAACAAAACCACCCATGTTATAAATATATTTTTGACCCAATGGCCCAAACTACATCTATACAAAACCATTCAGTCTATCAAAACCTCACCCTACAAATGCTTAATTCAATTAACTACACTCTACCCAACATCCACAAAAATAATCCCACTATAATTCCTCCTTGGTCTATCGAAATGCCCACCGTAAACTTAGATCTGAGTATACACAGAAAAGAAGATACCAACCACCAAATAATTAAAAACCATTTTCGAAAAATCCAAGAAGACTATAATGATCACCACTTCATAGATACGGACGCATCAATATTGAACAACAAAGTAGGTACAGCATTCATTACCCAAGACCAAGTACAAAAGTTCCGCTTACCTAAGGAAACCAGTATATATATAGCAGAAATATACGGAATACTCTACAGCCTCTCCAACTTAATAAATTCCTCAAATCACAACACATCTTACGCCATATGCTCAGATTCCCTCAGCACAATCCACTCCATCAAAACCATCTACCCGAAACATCCCCTAATAAAAAATGTTCATGAACTCCTTTCACAGCTATCCACCAAAAACATCCACATAACATTTATATGGATCCCGTCGCATATAGGCATAATAGGAAATGAGCGGGCAGACACAGCGGCAAGAGAAGCCATCGAGGACGGTACAAATAATGAAGATATACCAATACCACCGAACGATGCAAAGGCCACTATTAAGACAAAAATATTAGAGGAATGGAACAACCACTGGAGGAACCAAGCATCAAATAAATTACTAAAAGTCCAAGACAACATCGATACAAAAAGACATAATAATAGTTGTACCCGAAAAGATCAAATAATACTCACGAGGATGAGAATAGGGCATACTAAACTGACCCACATGTATCTTTTTAATAAAACCAATCCGCCAACCTGCGACAGTTGTAATGTCCAAATTACAATAGAACATGTAATTATACATTGTAACAAATATAGCGAAGAAAGACAAAAATATGAAATACCAGGAACCATAAAAGAAGCACTAAGTCCAAATAACAACAAGTCTACACTACAGTACATTAAAAGTATCAACTTGTATGAATATTTATAAACAATATTGACATACATTATAGCACTTATAATATGTTATTGTAACCATTTATGTACATAGCTAATACCCAATGGGGGAAGCTAAATAAATAGAAAAAAAAAAAAAACTGTCATATTCATGTAAATGTCGTGTGTAATGGCTTATGTTTGCAAAATCAAGATAAAATAGCTGTTTTCAGCTTGCAAAAATATACAAAATGCTGTTTTCAAGTATTTAAACTGTCATATTCATGTTTCTGTCGTGTATAATAGCTAATTTTGGTCAAAGCAAGATAAAAATGCTGCTTTAAGCATGCAAAAACATACAAAACACCGTTTTCAAGTATTTAAACTGTCATATTCATGTTTCTGTCGTGTATAATAGCTAATGTTGGTGAAAGCAAGATAAAAATGCTGTTTTAAGCATGCATAAGCATACAAAACACTGTTTTCAAGTATTTAAACTGTCATATTCATGTATATGTCGTGTGTAATGGCTTATGTTTGCAAAATCAAGATAAAATAGCTGTTTTCAGCTTGCAAAAACATACAAAATGTTGTTTTCAAGTATTCAAACTGTCATATTCATGTTTCTGTCGTGTACAATAGCTAATGTTGGTGAAAGTAAAATAAAAATGCTGTTTTAAGCATGCATAAACATACAAAACACCGTTTTCAAGTATTTAAACTGTCATATTCATGTATATGTCGTGTGTAATGGCTTATGTTTGTAAAATCAAGATAAAATAGCTGTTTTCAGCTTGCAAAAACATACAAAATGCTGTTTTCAAGTATTTAAGCTGTCATATTCATGTATATGGCGTGTGTAATGGCTTATGTTTGCAAATTCAAGATAAAATAGCTGTTTTCAGCTTGCAAAAACATACAAAATGCTGTTTTCAGGTATTTGAACTGTCATATTTATGTATATGTCGTATGTAATGGCTTGTGTTTGCAAAATCAAGATAAAATAGCTGTTTGCAGCTTGCAAAAACATACAAAATGCTGTTTTCAAGTATTTAAATTGTCATATTCATGTTTCTGTCGGGTATAATAGTTAATGTTGGTGAAAACAAGAATATAATGCTGTTTTAAGCATGCAAAAACATACAAAACACCGTTTTCAAGTATTTAAACTGTCATATTCATGTAAATGTCGTGTGTAATGGCTTATGTTTGCAAAATCAAGATAAAATAGCTGTTTTCAGCTTGCAAAAACATACAAAATGCTGTTTTCAAGTATTTAAACTGTCATATTCATGTTTCTGTCGTGTATAATAGCTAATTTTGGAGAATGCAAGATAAAAATGCTGCTTTAAGCATGCAAAAGCATACAAAACACCGTTTTCAAGTATTTAAACTGTCATATTCATGTTTCTGTCGTGTATAATAGCTAATGTTGGTGAAAGCAAGATAAAAATGCTGTTTTAAGCATGCATAAGCATACAAAACACCGTTTTCAAGTATTTAAACTGTCATATTCATGTATATGTCGTGTGTAATGGCTTATATTTGCAAAATCAAGATAAAATAGCTGTTTTCAGCTTGCAAAAACATACAAAATGCTGTTTTCAAGTATTTAAATTGTCATATTCATGTTTCTGTCGTGTACAATAGCTAATGTTGGTGAAAGTAAGATAAAAATGCTGTTTTAAGCATGCATAAGCATACAAAACACCGTTTTCAAGTATTTAAACTGTCATATTCATGTATATGTCGTGTGTAGTGGCTTATGTTTGCAAAATCAAGATAAAATAGCTGTTTTCAGCTTGCAAAAACATACAAAATGCTGTTTTCAAGTATTTAAACTGTCATATTCATGTTTCTGTCGTGTATAATAGCTAATGTTGGTAAAAGCAAGATAAAAATGCTGTTTTAAGCATGCATAAGCATACAAAACACCGTTTTCAAGTATTTAAACTGTCATATTCATGTATATGTCGTGTGTAGTGGCTTATGTTTGTAAAATCAAGATAAAATAGCTGTTTTCAGCTTGCAAAACCATACAAAATGCTGTTTTCAAGTATTTAAACTGTCATATTCATGTTTCTGTCGTGTATAATAGCTAATGTTGGTGAAAGCAAGATAAAAATGCTGTTTTAATCATGCAAAAGCATACAAAACACCGTTTTCAAGTATTTAAACTGTCATATTCAGGTATATGTCGTGTGTAATGGCTTATGTTTGCAAAATCAAGATAAGATAGCTGTTTTCAGCTTGCAAAAACATACAACGTGCTGTTTTCTAGGATTTAAACTATCATAATCATGTATATGTCGTGTGTAATGGCTTATGTTTGCAAAATCAAGATAAAATAGCTGTTTTCAGCTTGCAAAAACATACAAAATGCTGTTTTCAAGTATTTAAATTGTCATATTCATGTTTCTGTCGTGTATAATAGCTAATGTTGGTGAAAACAAGATAAAAATGCTGTTTTAAGCATGCAAAAGTATACAAAACACGGTTTTCAAGTATTTAAACTGTCATATTCATGTAAATGTCGTGTGTAATGGCTTATGTTTGCAAAATCAAGATAAAATAGCTGTTTTCAGCTTGCAAAAACATACAAAATGCTGTTTTCAAGTATGTAAACTGTCATATTCATGTTTCTGTCGTGTATAATAGCTAATGTTGGTGAAAGCAAGATAAAAATGCTGTTTTAAGCATGAAAAAGCATACAAAACACCGTTTTCAAGTATTTAAACTGTCATATTCATGTTTCTGTCGTGTATAATAGCTAATGTTGGTGAAAGCAAGATAAAAATGCTGTTTTAAGCATGCATAAGCATACAAAACACCGTTTTCAAGTATTTAAACTGTCATATTCATGTATATGTCGTGTGTAATGGCTTATGTTTGCAAAATTAAAATAAAATAGCTGTTTTCAGCTTGCAAAAACATACAAAATGCTGTTTTCAAGTATTTAAACTGTCATATTCATGTTTCTGTCGTGTATAATAGCTAATGTTGGTGAAAGCAAGATAAAAATGCTGTTTTAATCATGCAAAAGCATACAAAACACCGTTTTCAAGTATTTAAACTGTCATATTCAGGTATATGTCGTGTGTAATGGCTTATGTTTGCAAAATCAAGATAAAATAGCTGTTTTCAGCTTGCAAAAACATACAACGTGCTGTTTTCTAGGATTTAAACTATCATAATCATGTATATGTCGTGTGTAATGGCTTATGTTTGCAAAATCAAGATAAAATAGCTGTTTTCAGCTTGCAAAAACATACAAAATGCTGTTTTCAAGTATTTAAATTGTTTATTCATGTTTCTGTCGTGTATAATAGCTAATGTTGGTGAAAACAAGATAAAAATGCTGTTTTAAGCATGCAAAAGCATACAAAACACGGTTTTCAAGTATTTAAACTGTCATATTCATGTAAATGTCGTGTGTAATGGCTTATGTTTGCAAAATCAAGATAAAATAGCTGTTTTCAGCTTGCAAAAACATACAAAATGCTGTTTTCAAGTATGTAAACTGTCATATTCATGTTTCTGTCGTGTATAATAGCTAATGTTGGTGAAAGCAAGATAAAAATGCTGTTTTAAGCATGAAAAAGCATACAAAACACCGTTTTCAAGTATTTAAACTGTCATATTCATGTTTCTGTCGTGTATAATAGCTAATGTTGGTGAAAGCAAGATAAAAATGCTGTTTTAAGCATGCATAAGCATACAAAACACCGTTTTCAAGTATTTAAACTGTCATATTCATGTATATGTCGTGTAATGGCTTATGTTTGCAAAATTAAAATAAAATAGCTGTTTTCAGCTTGCAAAAACATACAAAATGCTGTTTTCAAGTATTTAAACTGTCATATTCATGTTTCTGTCGTGTACAATAGCTAATGTTGGTGAAAGTAAGATAAAAATGCTGTTTTAAGCATGCATAAGCATACAAAACACCGTTTTTATGTATTTAAACTGTCATATTCATGTATATGTCGTGTGTAATGGCTTATGTTTGTAAAATCAAGATAAAATAGCTGTTTTCAGCTTGCAAAAACATACAAAATGCTGTTTTCAAGTATGTAAACTGTCATATTCATGTTTCTGTCGTGTATAATAGCTAATGTTGGTGGAAGCAAGATAAAAATGCTGTTTTAAGCATGAAAAAGCATACAAAACACCGTTTTCAAGTATTTAAACTCTCATATTCATGTATTTGTCGTGTGTAATGGCTTATGTTTGCAAAATCAAGATAAAATAGCTGTTTTCAGCTTGCAAAAACATACAAAATGCTGTTTTCAAGTATTTAAACTGTCATATTTATGTATATGTCTTGTGTAATGGCTTATGTTTTCAAAATCAAGATAAAATAGCGGTTTTCAGCTTGCAAAAACATACAAATTGCTGTTTTCAAGTATTTAAACTGTCATATTCATGTTTCTGTCGTGTTTAATAGCTAATGTTGGTGAAAGCAAGATAAAAATTCTGTTTTAAGCATGCAAAATCATACAAAACACAGTTTTCAAGTATTTAAACTGTCATATTCAGGTATATGTCGTTTGTAATGGCTTATGTTTGCAAAATCAAGATAAAATATCTGTTTTCAGCTTGCAAAAACCTACAAAATGCAGTTTTCAAGTATTTAAACTGTAATATTCATGTATATGTAGTGTGTAATGGCTTATGTTTGCAAAATCAAGATAAAATCGCTGTTTTCAGCTTGCAAAAACATACAACGTGCTGTTTTCTAGGATTTAAACTGTCATAATCATATATATGTCGTGTGTAATGGCTTATGTTTGCAAAATCAAGATAAAATAGCTCTTTTTAGCTTGCAAAAACATACAAAATGCTGTTTTCAAATATTTAAACTGTCATATTCATGTTTCTGTCGTGTATAATAGCTAATGTTGGTGAAAGCAAGATAAAAAATGCTGTTTTAAGCATGCAAAAGCATACAAAACACCGTTTTCAAGTATTTAAACTGTCATATTCATGTTTCTGTCGTGTATAATAGCTAATGTTGGTGAAAGCAAGATAAAAATGCTGTTTTAAGCATGCATAAGCATACAAAACACCGTTTTCAAGTATTTAAACTGTCATATTCATGTTTCTGTCGTGTATAATAGCTAATGTTGGTGAAAGGAAGATAAAAATGCTGTTTTAAGCATGCATAAGCATACAAAACACCGTTTTCAAGTATTTAAACTGTCATATTTATGTATATGTCGTGTGTAATGGCTTATGTTTGCAAAATTTAGATAAAATAGCTGTTTTCAGCTTGCAAAAACATACAAAATGCTGTTTTCAAGTATTTAAACTGTCATATTCATGTATATGTAGTGTGTAATGGCTTATGTTTGCAAAATCAAGATAAAATCGCTGTTTTCAGCTTGCAAAAACATACAACGTGCTGTTTTCTAGGATTTAAACTGTCATAATCATGTATATGTCGTGTGTAATGGCTTATGTTTGCAAAATCAAGATAAAATAGCTGTTTTCAGCTTGCAAAAACATACAAAATGCTGTTTTCAAGTATTTAAACTGTCATATTCAAGTTTCTGTCGTGTATAATAGCTAATGTTGGTGAAAGCAAGATAAAAAATGCTGTTATAAGCATGCAAAAGCATACAAAACACCGTTTTCAAGTATTTAAACTGTCATATTCATGTTTCTGTCGTGTATAATAGCTAATGTTGGTGAAAGCAAGATAAAAATGCTGTTTTAAGCATGCAAAAGCATAAAAAACACCGTTTTCAAGTATTTAAACTCTCATATTCAGGTATATGTCGTGTATAATGGCTTATGTTTGCAAAATCAAGATAAAATAGCTGTTTTCAGCTTGCAAAAACATACAAAATGCTGTTTTCGTGTATTTAAACTATCATATTCATGTATATGTCGTGTGTAATGGCTTATGTTTCCATATTCAATATAAAATAGCTGTTTTCAGCTTGCAAAAACATACAAAATGCTGTTTTCAAGTATTTAAACTGTCATATCCATGTTTCTGTCGTGTATAATAGCTAATTTTGGTGAAAGCTAGATAAAAATGCTGTTTTACGCATGCAAAAGCATAAAAAACACCGTTTTCAAGTATTTAAACTGTCATATTCATGTTTCTGTCGTGTATAATAGCTAATGTTGGTGAAAGCAAGATAAAAATGCTGTTTTAAGCATGCAAAAGCATACAAAACACCGTTTTCAAGTATTTAAACTGTCATAATCATGTATTTTTCGTGTGTAATGGCTTATGTTTGCAAATTCAAGATAAAATAGCTGTTTTCAGCTTGCAAAAACATACAAAATGCTGTTTTCAAGTATATAAACTGTCATATTCATGTTTCTGTCGTGTGTAATAGCTAATGATGGAGAAAGCAAGATAAAAATGCTGTTTTAAGCATGCAAAAGCATAAAAAACATCGTTTTCAAGTATTTAAACTCTCATATTCAGGTATATGTCGTGTGTAATGGCTTATGTTTGCAAAATCAAGATAAAATAGCTGTTTTCAGCTAGCAAAAACATACAAAATGCTGTTTTCAAGTATTTAAACTTTCATATTCATGTATATGTAGTGTGTAATGGCTTATGTTTGCAAAATCAAGATAAAATAGCTGTTTTCAGCTTGCAAAAACATACAAAATGCTGTTTTCAGGTATTTAAACTGTCATATTCATGTATATGTCGTGTGTAATGGCTTATGTTTTCAAAATCAAGATAAAATAGCGGTTTTCAGCTTGCAAAAACATACAAATTGCTGTTTTCAAGTATTTAAACTGTCATATTCATGTTTCTGTCGTGTATAATAGCTAATGTTGGTGAAAGCAAGATAAAAATGCTGCTTTAAGCATGCAAAATCATACAAAACACAGTTTTCAAGTATTTAAACTGTCATATTCAGGTATATGTCGTTTGTAATGGCTTATGTTTGCAAAATCAAGATAAAATATCTGTTTTCAGCTT
This sequence comes from Poecilus cupreus, assembly GCA_963942605.1. Lineage (NCBI taxonomy): Eukaryota > Metazoa > Arthropoda > Insecta > Coleoptera > Carabidae > Poecilus > Poecilus cupreus. Next base: position 53,170 of record CAWWDY010001871.1, read on the forward strand.
GCAAAAACCTACAAAATGCAGTTTTCAAGTATTTAAACTGTCATATTCATGTATATGTAGTGTGTAATGGCTTATGTTTGCAAAATCAAGATAAAATCGCTGTTTTCAGCTTGCAAAAACATACAACGTGCTGTTTTCTAGGATTTAAACTGTCATAATCATGTATATGTCGTGTGTAATGGCTTATGTTTGCAAAATCAAGATAAAATAGCTCTTTTTAGCTTGCAAAAACATACAAAATGCTGTTTTCAAGTATTTAAACTGTCATATTCATGTTTCTGTCGTGTATAATAGCTAATGTTGGTGAAAGCAAGATAAAAAATGCTGTTTTAAGCATGCAAAAGCATACAAAACACCGTTTTCAAGTATTTAAACTGTCATATTCATGTTTCTGTCGTGTATAATAGCTAATGTTGGTGAAAGGAAGATAAAAATGCTGTTTTAAGCATGCATAAGCATACAAAACACCGTTTTCAAGTATTTAAACTGTCATATTTATGTATATGTCGTGTGTAATGGCTTATGTTTGCAAAATTAAGATAAAATAGCTGTTTTCAGCTTGCAAAAACATACAAAATGCTGTTTTCAAGTATTTAAACTGTCATATTCATGTATATGTCGTGTGTAATGGCTTATGTTTGCAAAATCAAGATAAAATAGCTGTTTTCAGCTTGCAAAAACATACAACATGCTGTTTTCTAGGATTTAAACTGTCATAATCATGTATATGTCGTGTGTAATGGCTTATGTTTGCAAAATCAAGATAAAATAGCTGTTTTCAGCTTGCAAAAACATACAAAATGCTGTTTTCAAGTATTTAAACTGTCATATTCAAGTTTCTGTCGTGTATAATAGCTAATGTTGGTGAAAGCAAGATAAAAAATGCTGTTTTAAGCATGCAAAAGCATACAAAACACCGTTTTCAAGTATTTAAACTGTCATATTCATGTTTCTGTCGTGTATAATAGCTAATGTTGGTGAAAGCAAGATAAAAATGCTGTTTTAAGCATGCAAAAGCATAAAAAACACCGTTTTCAAGTATTTAAACTCTCATATTCAGGTATATGTCGTGTATAATGGCTTATGTTTGCAAAATCAAGATAAAATAGCTGTTTTCAGCTTGCAAAAACATACAAAATGCTGTTTTCGGGTATTTAAACTATCATATTCATGTATATGTCGTGTGTAATGGCTTATGTTTCCATATTCAATATAAAATAGCTGTTTTCAGCTTGCAAAAACATACAAAATGCTGTTTTCAAGTATTTAAACTGTCATATTCATGTTTCTGTCGTGTATAATAGCTAATGTTGGTGAAAGCAAAATAAAAATGCTGTTTTAAGCATGCAAAAGCATACAAAACACCGTTTTCAAGTATTTAAACTGTCATAATCATGTATTTATCGTGTGTAATGGCTTATGTTTGCAAATGCAAGATAAAATAGCTGTTTTCAGCTTGCAAAAACATACAAAATGCTGTTTTCAAGTATTTAAACTGTCATATTCATGTTTCTGTCGTGTATAATAGCTAATGATGGAGAAAGCAAGATAAAAATGCTGTTTTAAGCATGCAAAAGCATAAAAAACATCGTTTTCAAGTATTTAAACTCTCATATTCAGGTATATGTCGTGTGTAATGGCTTATGTTTGCAAAATCAAGATAAAATAGCTGTTTTCAGCTAGCAAAAACATACAAAATGCTGTTTTCAAGTATTTAAACTTTCATATTCATGTATATGTAGTGTGTAATGGCTTATGTTTGCAAAATCAAGATAAAATAGCTGTTTTCAGCTTGCAAAAACATACAAAATGCTGTTTTCAGGTATTTAAGCTGTCATATTCATGTATATGTCGTGTGTAATGGCTTATGTTTGCAAAATCAAGATAAAATAGCTGTTTTCAGCTTGCAAAAACATACAAAATGCTGTTTTCAAGTATATAAATTGTCATATTCATGTTTCTGTCGTGTATAATAGCTAATGTTGGTGAAAACAAGATAAAAATGCTGTTTTAAGCTTGCAAAAACATACAAAACACTGTTTTCAAGTATTTAAACTGTCATATGTTATTTTTCTATAAAATAATAAGGTAATTGGGACAAAAATAGGGACAACGTTTTATTTTTTCGAAAAACATATACAATCACTTGTTACGTATATATATCCACATAGTAACCATGACAACAATACTTATTCTAGATAGCTAGCTATGAACAATATTTCTACATCCCCTCTCAATTTTTACTTTTTAACAATATATAAAAATTGCCTTAAATTATTCCTAATGAGTGTCTATGTTTATTAAATTTACAATAATCAAGTGCTTTAGTAAATATGTCTGCAATGTTTGTTTCACTTGAAACATATTTAATATCTATGATTTGTTTTGTCACTAAATCTTTTATGAAATGATAACGTATTTCAATATGTTTACTGCGTTTGCTATTTTCGAAACCTTTCGTTAATTCAATAGCTCCCTGGTTGTCTACTAGAAGTCGCACAGCTTTTTCATCATTCTACAGATCTTCTGCGATACCTTTCAGAGGTAACAGTTCAGTAGTAGTCACGGCAGCAGCGATGTACTCGGCTTCGGTGGATGACAGCGCCACTGACGTTTGTTTTCTTGTAAACCATGACACCGTGTTGCCATAGTAGTAGATTACACCACCTGAAACACTTTTTCGATCTGTTAAATTACCTGCCCAGTCTGCATCAGAATATGCTATGATATCTTTTTCATCATTCTCTACTTTTTTATATGTTAAAGTAATGTTTCTTGTTTCTTTTAAATATTTTAACACTCTCTTAGCAGCTTGCCATGTAGATTGGGTTGGTTTGTCCAAAAATTGGCTTAGATATGATACTGAATATGTAATATCTGGTCTGCTAGCAAGTGAAATATATATTAAACTTCCAATTATTTCTCGATATGGAACTTCAATAATTTGTTCATCTGATTTCACTTGAAAATTCTTCTCCATAGGTGTTTTGGATCCTTTACTGTCGAATAAATTGAATTTGTTAAGAATTTTATCTATCATTAATTTTTGATGAATTTTAATTTGATTTTCTGTTCTTTCTATTTCTATTCCTAAGAAAGTTTTTAATTCACCAAAATCCTTCGTATTAAATTCCTCTTTTAAAGATTTTACAATATCTTCTACATTTTCACCAGTAATAAGTATATCATCTACATATATTAGCATTATGCTTTTTCCTCTTGTATATAAGCAAAAATCATATCTTGATCTTCGAAAATTATATTTTGATGCAAATGTATCAAACCTTTCATTCCAGCATCTCGGTGCTTCTTTTAATCCATACAATGCTCTTCTAAGTTTCAATACACCATTTTTATTTGCTCCTTCGGGAGGTTTTATGTATACATCCGTATTTAATTCTCCATTTAAGAAGGCTGTTGGAACATCAAGTTGTCTGATGGACCAATTATTTTGCAGTGCATATGAAATTATCATTCGAATTGTAGACAATCTTGCTACAGGTGAGTAAACATTTATATCACATTTCTCTTGAAAACCTTTTGCTACTAATCTTGCCTTTTTCAATCCATTATCCTTTGTTTTAAAAATCCATTTAGTATCTATTGCCTTTTTGTTATTTGGTAGTTGAGCATCTTCCCATGTTCCTAATATTTCATGTGCCTCAAGTTCTTTTTTAATCGCATTTCTCCATTCTTCTGATTTTATTGCTTCTTCATAATTCTTCGGATCTTCTCCTGTAAATAAACAAAATGCTGAGTATAGCTTGTACTCGTCATATCTTTGGGGTATTTTGATATTTCTTTTCGGTCTTTCATTTGTAGATTCTTCCGTTAGAATTTTATCTTGATTTGTTTCACTCTTCTTATATATTTTTCCTTCGACGAATTTAACATCTCTCGAACATATAACTTTACCTTCTTTTGGATACCACAATCTATATCCATTATCGCAATATCCTACCATTCTTGTTTCTATTGCTCTTTCTTCTAGTTTGCTTGATTTTGGAAGTAAGTATGCCCACGATTTGCAACCAAAAACTCGTAATTTCGATAGATTTAACTTTCCAAACCATCTTTTTGCAGGTACATCTCCGTTTAGGGCATATGTGGGAGATCTATTTAATTGGTAGGCTGCACAAAGAACACCTTCGCCCCACAGTTTCTTCGGTAAATCTGTTTCAATAAACATTGTTCTTGCTTTATCTAAAAGAGTTCGATTTAACCTTTCTGCAACACCATTTTGTTGAGGTGTATATGGTATGGTATATTCTAATTTAATACCTTTTGATTTGCAAAATTTTTTAAATTCTTTCGAAATGAATTCACCACCATTGTCGCAACGAATTCTATTTACTTTATTATTAAATTCCGCTTTTAATCTTTGTATATAATCAATTAAATTTTTACAAGCTTCATCTTTACTCTTTAATAAATAAACTTTTGTGAAATGAGAATAATCGTCAATTATTGTTTGAAAATAATTTTCTCTGTTTATTGTACTTGGGGTAATTGGACCACAAATATCCGTATGTAACAAATCCCCAATTCTTTTTGACCGTGGTGAAGACACTTTCGTAAATGGCAGTCTTGTTGCCTTTCCTTTCATAAATTCTTCACATGGTTTAGTACTTACGGGTAAATCTAATAATTTCAGTCCCCGTCTATTTAAATGACCTAATCTTCTGTGCCACAAATTATCATCAGCATTAGCTGTCAGGCATCTGTCATTATATATTATGTCAAATGTAATAGTAAAAAGATTACCTGTTATTGATGATCTTAAATGTACATTCTTACTTTTGATTTTCACTCCATTTTGTTCAAATATCACACTATGACCAGTTGTTATTATTTTCCTTACAGACAGTAAATTATGACTTAAATTTGGAACTATGAGTGCATTAAGAGTTATTATTATACCATTATATTTTAATTTCAGCATTCCCTGTTTCTTTGCTGTCAGTGTTTCACCATTAGCAATTCGTATATTTACTTCATTTTTGAGTATCTTTACATTTTCCATAGATTTTTCCATTGAATCTTGAACTAAATGTTCTGTAGCTCCTGAGTCAATAATAAATGTCACTGATGCATTTTGAATCTTTTCTGTGCTTAATGCTATAAATGAAGTAGAAGTAGGATTATCCACTACAGGATTAGCTTGATTTTCATTGTAATAACTCTTTCTTCCTTGGTAAATATTTCTTCGATCAAAATTTCCTCTAATTTTTCCTCGATTCGACTTGTTTATTTTAGGACAATTATTCCTTTTATGTCCTTTTTGGCCACAACCATAGCAAATAAATTGAAAATTGTTTGCAGCAAAGATACTTTCATTAGCCTTTGTATCATTTTTAGAATTTTCATATTTAAGTTCAGAATCTAGTAATCTACTTTTAACAAATTCTAAAGTCACACTACTTGTCATTGTCTCAATTGCAGTTATAATTGTTTCGTATTTGTCAGGTAATGTAAGTAATAAATGACAAACTTTGTCACTTTCATCCATAATTGTCCCTGTTGATTCTAATTCTCGTATTAATGAATCAAATTTTAAAAAATGTTCCTCCATTTTATCATTTGGACTTAATTTTAATATTAATAATTTCTTTCTTAAGTACATTTTTGTGAATGTACTTTTTCTCTCAAAAACCGCTTTCAGAGATTCTATCATTTCTTTTGATGTTGAAGCATCCTTAATATATTCTAAATATTTGTCTGAAACGCATTGAATAATTAGTGACTTTGCTTTTGCATCACTTCTTGTGAACTGCTCTGATGACACTCCATCTTTTTTAGCTTCTAATACATGTTTAACTCCTTTCTCTTCCAGTATGGCGAAGACTCGAAATTTCCAGTTGGAAAAATTTTCAGCTGTCAGTTGGGGAAATTGATGTGTATTATTCATTTTTAATGTCAATTCAACACAGTTCGTTGACTAAAACATTTACAGTATTAACTACATGCACTTTTTAGCATTCTGGGCCCATAACCTGTTATTTTTCTATAAAATAATAAGGTAATTGGGACAAAAATAGGGACAACGTTTTATTTTTTCGAAAAACATATACAATCACTTGTTACGTATATATATCCACATAGTAACCATGACAACAATACTTATTCTAGATAGCTAGCTATGAACAATATTTCTACATCATATTCATGTAAATGTCGTGTGTAATGGCTTATGTTTGCAAAATCAAGATAAAATAGCTGTTTTCAGCTTGCAAAGATATACAAAATGCTGTTTTTAAGTATTTAAACTGTCATATTCATGTTTCTGTCGTGTATAATAGCTAATTTTGGTCAAAGCAAGATAAAAATGCTGCTTTAAGCATTCAAAAACATAAAAACACCGTTTTCAAGTATTTAAACTGTCATATTCATATTTCTGTCGTGTATAATAGCTAATGTTGGTGAAAACAAGATAAAAATGCTGTTTTAAGTATGCAAAAGCATACAAAACACCGTTTTCAAGTATTTAAACTGTCATATTCATGTATATGTCGTGAGTAATGGCTTATGTTTGCAAAATCAAGATAAAATAGCTGCTTTCAGCTTGCAAAAACATACAAAATGTTGTTTTCAAGTATTTAAACTGTCATATTCATGTTTCTGTCGTGTACAATAGCTAATGTTGGTGAAAGTAAGATAAAAATGCTGTTTTAAGCATGCATAAACATACAAAACACCGTTTTCAAGTATTTAAACTGTCATATTCATGTATATGTCGTGTGTAATGGCTTATGTTTGCAAAATTAAAATTAAATAGCTGTTTTCAGCTTGCAAAAACATACAAAATGCTGTTTTCAAGTATTTAAACTGTCATATTCATGTTTCTGTCGTGTACAATAGCTAATGTTGGTGAAAGTAAGATAAAAATGCTGTTTTAAGCATGCATAAGCATACAAAACACCGTTTTTATGTATTTAAACTGTCATATTCATGTATATGTCGTGTGTAATGGCTTATGTTTGTAAAATCAAGATAAAATAGCTGTTTTCAGCTTGCAAAAACATACAAAATGCTGTTTTCAAGTATGTAAACTGTCATATTCATGTTTCTGTCGTGTATAATAGCTAATGTTGGTGGAAGCAAGATAAAAATGCTGTTTTAAGCATGAAAAAGCATACAAAACACCGTTTTCAAGTATTTAAACTCTCATATTCATGTATTTGTCGTGTGTAATGGCTTATGTTTGCAAAATCAAGATAAAATAGCTGTTTTCAGCTTGCAAAAACATACAAAATGCTGTTTTCAAGTATTTAAACTGTCATATTCATGTATATGTCGTGTGTAATGGCTTATGTTTTCAAAATCAAGATAAAATAGCTGTTTTCAGCTTGCAAAAACATACAAAATGCTGTTTTCAAGTATTTAAACTGTCATATTCATGTTTCTGTCGTGTATAATAGCTAATGTTGGTGAAAGCAAGATAAAAATGCTGTTTTAAGCATGCAAAATCATACAAAACACCGTTTTAAGTATTAAAACTGTCATATTCAGGTATATGTCGTTTGTAATGGCTTATGTTTGCAAAATCAAGATAAAATATCTGTTTTCAGCTTGCAAAAACCTACAAAATGCAGTTTTCAAGTATTTAAACTGTCATATTCATGTATATGTAGTGTGTAATGTCTTATGTTTGCAAAATCAAGATAAAATCGCTGTTTTCAGCTTGCAAAAACATACAACGTGCTGTTTTCTAGGATTTAAACTGTCATAATCATGTATATGTCGTGTGTAATGGCTTATGTTTGCAAAATCAAAATAAAATAGCTCTTTTTAGCTTGCAAAAACATACAAAATGCTGTTTTCAAGTATTTAAACTGTCATATTCATGTTTCTGTCGTGTATAATAGCTAATTTTGGTCAAAGCAAGATAAAAATGCTGCTTTAAGCATGCAAAAACATACAAAACACCGTTTTCAAGTATTTAAACTGTCATATTCATGTTTCTGTCGTGTATAATAGCTAATGTTGGTGAAAACAAGATAAAAATGCTGTTTTAAGTATGCAAAAGCATACAAAACACCGTTTTCAAGTATTTAAACTGTCATATTCATGTATATGTCGTGAGTAATGGCTTATGCTTGCAAAATCAAGATAAAATAGCTGCTTTCAGCTTGCAAAAACATACAAAATGTTGTTTTCAAGTATTTAAACTGTCATATTCATGTTTCTGACGTGTACAATAGCTAATGTTGGTGAAAGAAAGATAAAAATGCTGTTTTAAGCATGCATAAACATACAAAACACCGTTTTCAAGTATTTAAACTGTCATATTCATGTATATGTCGTGTGTAATGGCTTATGTTTGCAAAATTAAAATAAAATAGCTGTTTTCAGCTTGCAAAAACATACAAAATGCTGTTTTCAAGTATTTAAACTGACATATTCATGTTTCTGTCGTGTACAATAGCTAATGTTGGTGAAAGTAAGATAAAAATGCTGTTTTAAGCATGCATAAGCATACAAAACACCGTTTTTATGTATTTAAAGTGTCATATTCATGTATATGTCGTGTGTAATGGCTTATGTTTGTAAAATCAAGATAAAATAGCTGTTTTCAGCTTGCAAAAACATACAAAATGCTGTTTTCAAGTATGTAAACTGTCATATTCATGTTTCTGTCGTGTATAATAGCTAATGTTGGTGAAAGCAAGATAAAAATGCTGTTTTAAGCATGAAAAAGCATACAAAACTCTGTTTTTAAGTATTTAAACTCTCATATTCATGTATTTGTCGTGTGTAATGGCTTATGTTTGCAAAATCAAGATTAAATATCTGTTTTCAGCTTGCAAAAACCTACAAAATGCAGTTTTCAAGTATTTAAACTGTCATATTCATGTATATGTAGTGTGTAATGGCTTATGTTTGCAAAATCAAGATAAAATCGCTGTTTTCAGCTTGCAAAAACATACAACGTGCTGTTTTCTAGGATTTAAACTGTCATATTCATGTATATGTCGTGTGTAATGGCTTATGTTTGCAAAATCAAGATAAAATAGCTCTTTTTAGCTTGCAAAAACATACAAAATGCTGTTTTCAAGTATTTAAACTGTCATATTCATGTTTCTGTCGTGTATAATATCTAATGTTGGTGAAAGCAAGATAAAAAATGCTGTTTTAAGCATGCAAAAGCATACAAAACACCGTTTTCAAGTATTTAAACTGTCATATTCATGTTTCTGTCGTGTATAATAGCTAATGTTGGTGAAAGCAAGATAAAAATGCTGTTTTAAGCATGCATAAGCATACAAAACACCGTTTTCAAGTATTTAAACTGTCATATTCATGTTTCTGTCGTGTATAATAGCTAATGTTGGTGAAAGGAAGATAAAATGCTGTTTTAAGCATGCATAAGCATACAAAACACCGTTTTCAAGTATTTAAACTGTCATATTTATGTATATGTCGTGTGTAATGGCTTATGTTTGCAAAATTAAGATAAAATAGCTGTTTTCAGCTTGCAAAAACATACAAAATGCTGTTTTCAAGTATTTAAACTGTCATATTCATGTTTCTGTCGTGTATAATAGCTAATGTTGGTGAAAGCAAGATAAAAATGCTGTTTTAAGCATGCAAAAGCATAAAAAACACCGTTTTCAAGTATTTAAACTCTCATATTCAGGTATATGTCGTGTATAATGGCTTATGTTTGCAAAATCAAGATAAAATAGCTGTTTTCAGCTTGCAAAAACATACAAAATGCTGTTTTCGGGTTTTTAAACTATCATATTCATGTATATGTCGTGTGTAATGGCTTATGTTTCCATATTCAATATAAAATAGCTGTTTTCAGCTTGCAAAAACATACAAAATGCTGTTTTCAAGTATTTAAACTGTCATATTCATGTTTCTGTCGTGTATAATAGCTAATTTTTGTGAAAGCTAGATAAAAATGCTGTTTTACGCATGCAAAAGCATAAAAAACACCGTTTTCAAGTATTTAAACTGTCATATTCATGTTTCTGTCGTGTATAATAGCTAATGTTGGTGAAAGCAAGATAAAAATGCTGTTTTAAGCATGCAAAAGCATACAAAACACCGTTTTCAAGTATTTAAACTGTCATAATCATGTATTTTTCGTGTGTAATGGCTTATGTTTGCAAATTCAAGATAAAATAGCTGTTTTCAGCTTGCAAAAACATACAAAATGCTGTTTTCAAGTATTTAAACTGTCATATTCATGTTTCTGTCGTGTATAATAGCTAATGTTGGTGAAAGCAAGATAAAAATGCTGTTTTAATCATGCAAAATCATACAAAACACCGTTTTCAAGTATTTAAACTGTCATATTCAGGTATATGTCGTTTGTAATGGCTTATGTTTGCAAAATCAAGATAAAATATCTGTTTTCAGCTTGCAAAAACCTACAAAATGCAGTTTTCAAGTATTTAAACTGTCATATTCATGTATATGTAGTGTGTAATGTCTTATGTTTGCAAAATCAAGATAAAATTGCTGTTTTCAGCTTGCAAAAACATACAACGTGCTGTTTTCTAGGATTTAAACTGTCATAATCATGTATATGTCGTGTGTAATGGCTTATGTTTGCAAAATCAAGATAAAATAGCTCTTTTTAGCTTGCAAAAACATACAAAATGCTGTTTTCAAGTATTTAAACTGTCATATTCATGTTTCTGTCGTGTATAATAGCTAATTTTGGTCAAAGCAAGATAAAAATGCTGCTTTAAGCATGCAAAAACATACAAAACACCGTTTTCAAGTATTTAAACTGTCATATTCATGTTTCTGTCGTGTATAATAGCTAATGTTGGTGAAAACAAGATAAAAATGCTGTTTTAAGTATGCAAAAGCATACAAAACACCGTTTTCAAGTATTTAAACTGTCATATTCATGTATATGTCGTAAGTAATGGCTTATGCTTGCAAAATCAAGATGAAATAGCTGCTTTCAGCTTGCAAAAACATACAAAATGTTGTTTTCAAGTATTTAAACTGTCATATTCATGTTTCTGTCGTGTACAATAGCTAATGTTGGTGAAAGTAAGATAAAAATGCTGTTTTAAGCATGCATAAACATACAAAACACCGTTTTCAAGTATTTAAACTGTCATATTCATGTATATGTCGTGTGTAATGGCTTATGTTTGCAAAATTAAAATAAAATAGCTGTTTTCAGCTTGCAAAAACATACAAAATGCTGTTTTCAAGTATTTAAACTGTCATATTCATGTTTCTGTCGTGTACAATAGCTAATGTTGGTGAAAGTAAGATAAAAATGCTGTTTTAAGCATGCATAAGCATACAAAACACGGTTTTTATGTATTTAAACTGCCATATTCATGTATATGTCGTGTGTAATGGCTTATGTTTGTAAAATCAAGATAAAATAGCTGTTTTCAGCTTGCAAAAACATACAAAATGCTGTTTTCAAGTATGTAAACTGTCATATTCATGTTTCTGTCGTGTATAATAGCTAATGTTGGTGGAAGCAAGATAAAAATGCTGTTTTAAGCATGAAAAAGCATACAAAACACTGTTTTCAAGTATTTAAACTCTCATATTCATGTATTTGTCGTGTGTAATGGCTTATGTTTGCAAAATCAAGATAAAATATCTGTTTTCAGCTTGCAAAAACCTACAAAATGCAGTTTTCAAGTATTTAAACTGTCATATTCATGTATATGTAGTGTGTAATGGCTTATGTTTGCAAAATCAAGATAAAATCGCTGTTTTCAGCTTGCAAAAACATACAACGTGCTGTTTTCTAGGATTTAAACTGTCATAATCATGTATATGTCGTGTGTAATGGCTTATGTTTGCAAAATCAAGATAAAATAGCTCTTTTTAGCTTGCAAAAACATACAAAATGCTGATTTCAAGTATTTAAACTGTCATATTCATGTTTCTGTCGTGTATAATAGCTAATGTTGGTGAAAGCAAGATAAAAAATGCTGTTTTAAGCATGCAAAAGCATACAAAACACCGTTTTCAAGTATTTAAACTGTCATATTCATGTTTCTGTCGTGTATAATAGCTAATGTTGGTGAAAGCAAGATAAAAATGCTGTTTTAAGCATGCATAAGCATACAAAACACCGTTTTCAAGTAATTATACTGTCATATTCATGTTTCTGTCGTGTATAATAGCTAATGTTGGTGAAAGGAAGATAAAATGCTGTTTTAAGCATGCATAAGCATACAAAACACCGTTTTCAAGTATTTAAACTGTCATATTTATGTATATGTCGTGTGTAATGGCTTATGTTTGCAAAATTAAGATAAAATAGCTGTTTTCAGCTTGCAAAAACATACAAAATGCTGTTTTCAAGTATTTAAACTGTCATATTCATGTTTCTGTCGTGTATAATAGCTAATGTTGGTGAAAGCAAGATAAAAATGCTGTTTTAAGCATGCAAAAGCATAAAAAACACCGTTTTCAAGTATTTAAACTCTCATATTCAGGTATATGTCGTGTATAATGGCTTATGTTTGCAAAATCAAGATAAAATAGCTGTTTTCAACTTGCAAAATCATACAAAATGCTGTTTTCGGGTTTTTAAACTATCATATTCATGTATATGTCGTGTGTAATGGCTTATGTTTCCATATTCAATATAAAATAGCTGTTTTCAGCTTGCAAAAACATACAAAATGCTGTTTTCAAGTATTTACACTGTCATATTCATGTTTCTGTCGTGTATAATAGCTAATTTTTGTGAAAGCTAGATAAAAATGCTGTTTTACGCATGCAAAAGCATAAAAAACACCGTTTTCAAGTATTTAAACTGTCATATTCATGTTTCTGTCGTGTATAATAGCTAATGTTGGTGAAAGCAAGATAAAAATGCTGTTTTAAGCATGCAAAAGCATACAAAACACCGTTTTCAAGTATTTAAACTGTCATAATCATGTATTTTTCGTGTGTAATGGCTTATGTTTGCAAATTCAAGATAAAATAGCTGTTTTCAGCTTGCAAAAACATACAAAATGCTGTTTTCAAGTATTTAAACTGTCATATTCATGTTTCTGTCGTGTATAATAGCTAATGTTGGAGAAAGCAAGATAAAAATGCTGTTTTAAGCATGCAAAAGCATAAAAAACATCGTTTTCAAGTATTTAAACTCTCATATTCAGGTATATGTCGTGTGTAATGGCTTATGTTTGCAAAATCAAGATAAAATAGCTGTTTTCAGCTTGCAAAGATATACAAAATGCTGTTTTCAAGTATTTAAACTGTCATATTCATGTTTCTGTCGTGTATAATAGCTAATTTTGGTCAAAGCAAGATAAAAATGCTGCTTTAAGCATGCAAAAACATACAAAACACCGTTTTCAAGTATTTAAACTGTCATATTCATGTTTCTGTCGTGTATAATAGCTAATGTTGGTGAAAACAAGTTAAAAATGCTGTTTTAAGTATGCAAAAGCATACAAAACACCGTTTTCAAGTATTTAAACTGTCATATTCATGTATATGTCGTGAGTAATGGCTTATGTTTGCAAAATCAAGATAAAATAGCTGCTTTCAGCTTGCAAAAACATACAAAATGTTGTTTTCAAGTATTTAAACTGTCATATTCATGTTTCTGTCGTGTACAATAGCTAATGTTGGTGAAAGTAAGATAAAAATGCTGCTTTAAGCATGCAAAAGCATACAAAACACCGTTTTCAAGTATTTAAACTGTCATATTCATGTTTCTGTCGTGTATAATAGCTAATGTTGGTGAAAGCAAGATAAAAATGCTGTTTTAAGCATGCTAAAGCATACAAAACACCGTTTTCAAGTATTTAAACTGTCATATTCATGTATTTGTCGTGTGTAATGGCTTATGTTTGCAAAATCAAGATAAAATAGCTGTTTTCAGCTTGCAAAAACATACAAAATACTGTTTTCAAGTATTTAAACTGTCATATTCATGTATATGTCGTGTGTAATGGCTTATGTTTGCAAAATTAAGATAAAATAGCTGTTTTCAGCTTGCAAAAACATACAAAATGCTGTTTTCAAGTATTTAAACTGTCATATTCATGTTTCTGTTGTGTACAATAGCTAATGTTGGTGAAAGTAAGATAAAATGCTGTTTTAAGCATCATAAGCATACAAAACACCGTTTTCTAGTATTTAAACTGTCATATTCATGTATATGTCGTGTGTAATGGCTTATGTTTGTAAAATCAAGATAAAATAGCTGTTTTCAGCTTGCAAAAACATACAAAATGCTGTTTTCAAGTATGTAAACTGTCATATTCATGTTTCTGTCGTGTATAATAGCTAATGTTGGTGAAAGCAAAATAAAAATGCTGTTTTAAGCATGAAAAAGCATACAAAACACCGTTTTCAATTATTTAAACTGTCATATTCGTGTTTCTGTCGTGTATAATAGCTAATGTTGGTGAAAGCAAGATAAAAATGCTGTTTTAAGCATGCATAAGCATACAAAACACCGTTTTCAAGTATTTAAACTGTCATATTCATGTATATGTCGTGTGTAATGGCTTATGTTTGCAAAATTAAGATAAAGTAGCTGTTTTCAGCTTGCAAAAACATACAAAATGCTGTTTTCAAGTATTTAAACTGTCATATTCATGTTTCTGTCGTGTACAATAGCTAATGTTGGTGAAAGTAAAATAAAAATGCTGTTTTAAGCATGCATAAGCATACAAAACACCGTTTTCAAGTATTTAAACTGTCATATTCATGTATATGTCGTGTGTAATGGCTTATGTTTGTAAAATCAAGATAAAATAGCTGTTTTCAGCTTGCGAAAACATACAAAATGCTGTTTTCAAGTATGTAAACTGTCATATTCATGTTTCTGTCGTGTATAATAGCTAATGTTGGTGAAAGCAAGATAAAAATGCTGTTTTAAGCATGCATAAGCATACAAAACACCGTTTTCAAGTATTTAAACTGTCATATTTATGTATATGTCGTGTGTAATGGCTTATGTTTGCAAAATCAAGATAAAATAGCTGTTTTCAGCTTGCAAAAACATACAAAATGCTGTTTTCAAGTATTTAAACTGTCATATTCATGTATATGTCGTGTGTAATAGCTTATGTTTGCAAAATCAAGATAAAATATTTGTTTTCAGCTTGCAAAAACCTACAAAATGCAGTTTTCAAGTATTTAAACTGTCATATTCATTTATATGTAGTGTGTAATGGCTTATGTTTGCAAAATCAAGATAAAATAGCTGTTTTCAGCTTGCAAAAACATACAACGTGCTGTTTTCTAGGATTTAAACTGTCATAATCATGTATATGTCGTGTGTAATGGCTTATGTTTGCAAAATCAATATAAAATAGCTGTTTTCAGCTTGCAAAAACATACAAAATGCTGATTTCAAGTTTTTAAATTGTCATATTCATGTTTCTGTCGTGTATAATAGCTAATGTTGGTAAAAACAAGATAAAAATGCTGTTTTAAGCATGCAAAAGCATACAAAACACGGTTTTCAAGTATTTAAACTGTCATATTCATGTAAATGTCGTGTGTAATGGCTTATGTTTGCAAAATCAAGATAAAATAGCTGTTTTCAGCTTGCAAAAACATACAAAATGCTGTTTTCAAGTATTTAAACTGTCATATTCATGTTTCTGTCGTGTATAATAGCTAATGTTGGTGAAAGCAAGATAAAAAATGCTGTTTTAAGCATGCAAAAGCATACAAAACACCGTTTTCAAGTATATAAACTGTCATATTCATGTTTCTGTCGTGTATAATAGCTAATGTTGGTGAAAGCAAGATAAATATGCTGTTTTAAGCATGCATAAGCATATAAAACACCGTTTTCAAGTATTTAAACTGTCATATTCATATATATGTCGTGTGTAATGGCTTATGTTTGCAAAATTAACATAAAATAGCTGTTTTCAGCTTGCAAAAACATACAAAATGCTGTTTTCAAGTATTTAAACTGTCATATTCATGTTTCTGTCGTGTATAATAGCTAATGTTGGTGAAAGCAAGATAAAAATGCTGTTTTAAGCATGCAAAAGCATACAAAACACCGTTTTCAAGTATTTAAACTGTCATATTCAGGTATATGTCGTGTGTAATGGCTTATGTTTGCAAAATCTAGATAAAATATCTGTTTTCAGCTTGCAAAAACCTTCAAAATGCAGTTTTCAAGTATTTAAACTGTCATATTCATGTATATGTAGTGTGTAATGGCTTATGTTTGCAAAATCAAGATAAAATAGCTGTTTTCAGCTTGCAAAAACATACAACGTGCTGTTTTCAAGTATATAAACTGTCATATTCATGTATATGTCGTGTGTAATGGCTTATGTTTGCAAAATCAAGATAAAATAGCTGTTTTCAGCTTGCAAAAACATACAAAATGCTGTTTTCAAGTATTTAAATTGTCATATTCATGTTTCTGTCATGTATAATAGCTAATGTTGGTGAAAGCAAGATAAAAATGCTGTTTTAAGCATGCATAAGCATACAAAACACCGTTTTCAAGTATTTAAACTGTCATATTCATGTATATGTCGTGTGTAATGGCTTATGTTTGCAAAATCAAGATAAAATAGCTTTTTTCAGCTTGCAAAAACATACAAAATGCTGTTTTCAAGTATTTACATTGTCATATTTATGTTTCTGTCGTGTATAATAGCTAATTTTAGTGAAAGCAAGATAAAAATGCTGTTTAAAGCATACAAAAGCATACAAAACACCGTTTTCAAGTATTTAAACTGTCATATTCATGTATATGTCGTGAGTAATGGCTTATGTTTGCAAAATCAAGATAAAATAGCTGCTTTCAGCTTGCAAAAACATACAAAATGCAGTTTTCAAGTATTTAAACTTTCATATTCATTTATATGTAGTGTGTAATGGCTTATGTTTGCAAAATCAAGATAAAATAGCTGTTTTCAGCTTGCAAAAACATACAACGTGCTGTTTTCTAGGATTTAAACTGTCATAATCATGTATATGTCGTGTGTAATGGCTTATGTTTGCAAAATCAATATAAAATAGCTGTTTTCAGCTTGCAAAAACATACAAAATGCTGATTTCAAGTTTTTAAATTGTCATATTCATGTTTCTGTCGTGTATAATAGCTAATGTTGGTAAAAACAAGATAAAAATGCTGTTTTAAGCATGCAAAAGCATACAAAACACGGTTTTCAAGTATTTAAACTGTCATATTCATGTAAATGTCGTGTGTAATGGCTTATGTTTGCAAAATCAAGATAAAATAGCTGTTTTCAGCTTGCAAAAACATACAAAATGCTGTTTTCAAGTATTTAAACTGTCATATTCATGTTTCTGTCGTGTATAATAGCTAATGTTGGTGAAAGCAAGATAAAAAATGCTGTTTTAAGCATGCAAAAGCATACAAAACACCGTTTTCAAGTATATAAACTGTCATATTCATGTTTCTGTCGTGTATAATAGCTAATGTTGGTGAAAGCAAGATAAATATGCTGTTTTAAGCATGCATAAGCATATAAAACACCGTTTTCAAGTATTTAAACTGTCATATTCATATATATGTCGTGTGTAATGGCTTATGTTTGCAAAATTAACATAAAATAGCTGTTTTCAGCTTGCAAAAACATACAAAATGCTGTTTTCAAGTATTTAAACTGTCATATTCATGTTTCTGTCGTGTATAATAGCTAATGTTGGTGAAAGCAAGATAAAAATGCTGTTTTAAGCATGCAAAAGCATACAAAACACCGTTTTCAAGTATTTAAACTGTCATATTCAGGTATATGTCGTGTGTAATGGCTTATGTTTGCAAAATCTAGATAAAATATCTGTTTTCAGCTTGCAAAAACCTTCAAAATGCAGTTTTCAAGTATTTAAACTGTCATATTCATGTATATGTAGTGTGTAATGGCTTATGTTTGCAAAATCAAGATAAAATAGCTGTTTTCAGCTTGCAAAAACATACAACGTGCTGTTTTCAAGTATATAAACTGTCATATTCATGTATATGTCGTGTGTAATGGCTTATGTTTGCAAAATCAAGATAAAATAGCTGTTTTCAGCTTGCAAAAACATACAAAATGCTGTTTTCAAGTATTTAAATTGTCATATTCATGTTTCTGTCATGTATAATAGCTAATGTTGGTGAAAGCAAGATAAAAATGCTGTTTTAAGCATGCATAAGCATACAAAACACCGTTTTCAAGTATTTAAACTGTCATATTCATGTATATGTCGTGTGTAATGGCTTATGTTTGCAAAATCAAGATAAAATAGCTTTTTTCAGCTTGCAAAAACATACAAAATGCTGTTTTCAAGTATTTACATTGTCATATTTATGTTTCTGTCGTGTATAATAGCTAATTTTAGTGAAAGCAAGATAAAAATGCTGTTTAAAGCATACAAAAGCATACAAAACACCGTTTTCAAGTATTTAAACTGTCATATTCATGTATATGTCGTGAGTAATGGCCTATGTTTGCAAAATCAAGATAAAATAGCTGCTTTCAGCTTGCAAAAACATACAAAATGCAGTTTTCAAGTATTTAAACTTTCATATTCATGTATGTGTCGTGTGTAACGGCTTATGTTTGCAAAATCAAGATAAAATAGCTGTTTTTAGCTTGCAAAAACATGCAAAATGCTGTTTTCAAGTATTTAAACTGTCATATGCATGTATATGTCGTGTGTAATGGCTTATGTTTGCAAAATCAAGATAAAATAGCTGTTTTCAGCTTGCAAAAACATACAAAATGCTGTTTTCAAGTATTTAAACTGTCATATTCATGTTTCTGTCGTGTATAATAGCTAATGTTGGTGAAAGCAAGATAAAAATGCTGTTTTAAGCATGCAAAAGCATACAAAACACCGTTTTCAAGTATTTAAACTGTCATATTCAGGTATATGTCGTATGTAATGGCTTATGTTTGCAAAATCTAGATAAAATATCCGTTTTCAGCTTGCAAAAACCTACAAAATGCAGTTTTCAAGTATTTAAACTGTCATATTCATGTATATGTAGTGTGTAATGGCTTATGTTTGCAAAATCAAGATAAAATAGCTGTTTTCAGCTTGCAAAAACATACAACGTGCTGTTTTCTAGGATTTAAACTATTATAATCATGTATATGTCGTGTGTAATGGCTTATGTTTGCAAAATCAAGATAAAATAGCTGTTTTCAGCTTGCAAAAACATACAAAATGCTGTTTTCAAGTATTTAAATTGTCATATTCATGTTTCTGTCGTGTATAATAGCTAATGATGGTGAAAGTAAGATAAAAATGCTGTTTTAAGCATGCATAAGCATACAAAACACCGTTTTCAAGTATTTAAACTGTCATATTCATGTATATGTCGTGTGTAATGCCTTATGTTTTTAAAATCAAGATAAAATAGCTGTTTTCAGCTTGCAAAAACATACAAAATGCTGTTTTCAAGTATTTAAACTGTCATATTCATGTTTATGTCGTGTGTAATGGCTTATGTTTGCAAAATCAAGATAAAATTGCTGTTTTCAGCATGCGAAAACGTACAAAATGCTGTTTTCAAGTATTTAAACTGTCATATTCATGTTTCTGTCGTGTATTATACCTAATTTTGGTGAAAGCAAGATAAAAATGGTGTTTTAAGCATGCAAAAGCATACAAAACACCGTTTTCAAGTATTTAAACTGTCATATTCATGTTTCTGTCGTGTATAATAGCTAATGTTGGTGAAAGCAAGATAAAAATGTTGTTTTAAGCATGCATAAGCATACAAAACAGCGTTTTCAAGTATTTAAACGGTCATATTCATGTATATGTCGTGTGTAATGGCTTATGTTTGTAAAATAAAGATAAAATAGCTGTTTTCAGCTTGCAAAAACATACAAAATGCTGTTTTCAAATATTTAAACTGTCATATTCATGTATATGTCGTGTGTAATGGCTTATGTTTGCAAAATCAAGATAAAATCGCTGTTTTCAGCTTGCAAAAACATACAAAATGCTGTTTTCAAGTATATAAACTGTCATATTCATGTATATGTCGTGTGTAATGGCTTATGTTTGCAAAATCAAGATAAAATAGCTGTTTTCAGCTTGCAAAAACATACAAAATGCTGTTTTCAAGTATTTAAATTGTCATATTCATGTTTCTGTCATGTATAATAGCTAATGTTGGTGAAAGCAAGATAAAAATGCTGTTTTAAGCATGCATAAGCATACAAAACACCGTTTTCAAGTATTTAAACTGTCATATTCATGTATATGTCGTGTGTAATGGCTTATGTTTGCAAAATCAAGATAAAATAGCTTTTTTCAGCTTGCAAAAACATACAAAATGCTGTTTTCAAGTATTTACATTGTCATATTTATGTTTCTGTCGTGTATAATAGCTAATGTTGGTGAAAACAAGAAAAAAATGCTGTTTTAAGCATGCAAAAGCATACAAAACACCGTTTTTAAGTATTTAAACTGTCATATTTATGTATGTGTCGTGTGTAACGGCTTATGTTTGCAAAATCAAGATAAAATAGCTGTTTTCAGCTTGCAAAAACATACAAAATGCTGTTTTCAAGTATTTAAACTGTCATATTCATGTTTCTGTCGTGTACAATAGCTAATGATGGTGAAAGTAAGATAAAAATGCTGTTTTAAGCATGCATAAGCATACAAAACACCGTTTTCAAGTATTTAAACTGTCATATTCATGTTTCTGTCGTGTATAATAGCTAATGTTGGTGAAAGCAAGATAAAAATGTTATTTTAAGCATGCATAAGCATACAAAACAGCGTTTTCAAGTATTTAAACGGTCATATTCCTGTATATGTCGTGTGTAATGGCTTATGTTTGTAAAATAAAGATAAAATAGCTGTTTTCAGCTTGCAAAAACATACAAAATGCTGTTTTCAAGTATTTAAACTGTCATATTCATGTTTCTGTCGTGTATAATAGCTAATGTTGGTGAAAGCAAGATAAAAAATGCTGTTTTAAGCATGCAAAAGCATACAAAACACCGTTTTCAAGTATATAAACTGTCATATTCATGTTTCTGTCGTGTATAATAGCTAATGTTGGTGAAAGCAAGATAAATATGCTGTTTTAAGCATGCATAAGCATATAAAACACCGTTTTCAAGTATTTAAACTGTCATATTCATATATATGTCGTGTGTAATGGCTTATGTTTGCAAAATTAACATAAAATAGCTGTTTTCAGCTTGCAAAAACATACAAAATGCTGTTTTCAAGTATTTAAACTGTCATATTCATGTTTCTGTCGTGTATAATAGCTAATGTTGGTGAAAGCAAGATAAAAATGCTGTTTTAAGCATGCAAAAGCATACAAAACACCGTTTTCAAGTATTTAAACTGTCATATTCAGGTATATGTCGTGTGTAATGGCTTATGTTTGCAAAATCTAGATAAAATATCTGTTTTCAGCTTGCAAAAACCTTCAAAATGCAGTTTTCAAGTATTTAAACTGTCATATTCATGTATATGTAGTGTGTAATGGCTTATGTTTGCAAAATCAAGATAAAATAGCTGTTTTCAGCTTGCAAAAACATACAACGTGCTGTTTTCTACGATTTAAACTGTCATAATCATGTATATGTCGTGTGTAATGGCTTATGTTTGCAAAATCAAGATAAAATAGCTGTTTTCAGCTTGCAAAAACATACAAAATGCTGTTTTCAAGTACTTAAATTGTCATATTCATGTTTCTGTCGTGTATAATAGCTAATGTTGGTGAAAACAAGATAAAAATGCTGTTTTAAGCATGCAAAAGCATACAAAACACGGTTTTCAAGTATTTAAACTGTCATATTCATGTAAATGTCGTGTGTAATGGCTTATGTTTGCAAAATCAAGATAAAATAGCTGTTTTCAGCTTGCAAAAACATACAAAATGCTGTTTTCAAGTATTTAAACTGTCATATTCATGTTTCTGTCATGTATAATAGCTAATTTTAGTGAAAGCAAGATAAAAATGCTGTTTAAAGCATACAAAAGCATACAAAACACCGTTTTCAAGTATTTAAACTGTCATATTCATGTATATGTCGTGAGTAATGGCTTATGTTTGCAAAATCAAGATAAAATAGCTGCTTTCAGCTTGCAAAAACATACAAAATGCAGTTTTCAAATATTTAAACTTTCATATTCATGTATGTGTCGTGTGTAACGGCTTATGTTTGCAAAATCAAGATAAAATAGCTGTTTTTAGCTTGCAAAAACATGCAAAATGCTGTTTTCAAGTATTTAAACTGTCATATGCATGTATATGTCGTGTGTAATGGCTTATGTTTGCAAAATCAAGATAAAATAGCTGTTTTCAGCTTGCAAAAACATACAAAATGCTGTTTTCAAGTATTTAAACTGTCATATTCATGTTTCTGTCGTGTATAATAGCTAATGTTGGTGAAAGCAAGATAAAAATGCTGTTTTAAGCATGCAAAAGCATACAAAACACCGTTTTCAAGTATTTAAACTGTCATATTCAGGTATATGTCGTATGTAATGGCTTATGTTTGCAAAATCTAGATAAAATATCCGTTTTCAGCTTGCAAAAACCTACAAAATGCAGTTTTCAAGTATTTAAACTGTCATATTCATGTATATGTAGTGTGTAATGGCTTATGTTTGCAAAATCAAGATAAAATAGCTGTTTTCAGCTTGCAAAAACATACAACGTGCTGTTTTCTAGGATTTAAACTATTATAATCATGTATATGTCGTGTGTAATGGCTTATGTTTGCAAAATCAAGATAAAATAGCTGTTTTCAGCTTGCAAAAACATACAAAATGCTGTTTTCAAGTATTTAAATTGTCATATTCATGTTTCTGTCGTGTATAATAGCTAATGTTGGTGAAAACAAGATAAAAATGCTGTTTTAAGCATGCATAAGCATACAAAACACCGTTTTCAAGTATTTAAACTGTCATATTCATGTATATGTCGTGTGTAATGGCTTATGTTTGCAAAATCAAGATAAAATAGCTTTTTTCAGCTTGCAAAAACATACAAAATGCTGTTTTCAAGTATTTACATTGTCATATTTATGTTTCTGTCGTGTATAATAGCTAATGTTGGTGAAAACAAGAAAAAAATGCTGTTTTAAGCATGCAAAAGCATACAAAACACCGTTTTCAAGTATTTAAACTGTCATATTTATGTATGTGTCGTGTGTAACGGCTTATGTTTGCAAAATCAAGATAAAATAGCTGTTTTCAGCTTGCAAAAACATACAAAATTCTGTTTTCAAGTATTTAAACTGTCATATTCATGTATATGTCGTATGTAATGGCTTATGTTTGCAAAATCAAGATAAAATAGCTGTTTTCAGCTTGCAAAAACATACAAAATGCTGTTTTCAAGTATTTAAACTGTCATATTCATGTTTCTGTCGTGTACAATAGCTAATGATGGTGAAAGTAAGATAAAAATGCTGTTTTTAGCATGCATAAGCATACAAAACACCGTTTTCAAGTATTTAAACTGTCATATTCATGTATATGTCGTGTGTAATGCCTTATGTTTTTAAAATCAAGATAAAATAGCTGTTTTCAGCTTGCAAAAACATACAAAATGCTGTTTTCAAGTATTTAAACTGTCATATTCATGTTTATGTCGTGTGTAATGGCTTATGTTTGCAAAATCAAGATAAAATTGCTGTTTTCAGCATGCAAAAACGTACAAAATGCTGTTTTCAAGTATTTAAACTGTCATATTCATGTTTCTGTCGTGTATTATACCTAATTTTGGTGAAAGCAAGATAAAAATGGTGTTTTAAGCATGCAAAAGCATACAAAACACCGTTTTCAAGTATTTAAACTGTCATATTCATGTTTCTGTCGTGTATAATAGCTAATGTTGGTGAAAGCAAGATAAAAATGTTATTTTAAGCATGCATAAGCATACAAAACAGCGTTTTCAAGTATTTAAACGGTCATATTCATGTATATGTCGTGTGTAATGGCTTATGTTTGTAAAATAAAGATAAAATAGCTGTTTTCAGCTTGCAAAAACATACAAAATGCTGTTTTCAAGTATTTAAGCTGTCATATTCATGTTTCTGTCGTGTATAATAGCTAATGTTGGTGAAAGCAAGATAAAAAATGCTGTTTTAAGCATGCAAAAGCATACAAAACACCGTTTTCAAGTATATAAACTGTCATATTCATGTTTCTGTCGTGTATAATAGCTAATGTTGGTGAAAGCAAGATAAATATGCTGTTTTAAGCATGCATAAGCATATAAAACACCGTTTTCAAGTATTTAAACTGTCATATTCATATATATGTCGTGTGTAATGGCTTATGTTTGCAAAATTAACATAAAATAGCTGTTTTCAGCTTGCAAAAACATACAAAATGCTGTTTTCAAGTATTTAAACTGTCATATTCATGTTTCTGTCGTGTATAATAGCTAATGTTGGTGAAAGCAAGATAAAAATGCTGTTTTAAGCATGCAAAAGCATACAAAACACCGTTTTCAAGTATTTAAACTGTCATATTCAGGTATATGTCGTGTGTAATGGCTTATGTTTGCAAAATCTAGATAAAATATCTGTTTTCAGCTTGCAAAAACCTTCAAAATGCAGTTTTCAAGTATTTAAACTGTCATATTCATGTATATGTAGTGTGTAATGGCTTATGTTTGCAAAATCAAGATAAAATAGCTGTTTTCAGCTTGCAAAAACATACAACGTGCTGTTTTCTAGGATTTAAACTGTCATAATCATGTATATGTCGTGTGTAATGGCTTATGTTTGCAAAATCAAGATAAAATAGCTGTTTTCAGCTTGCAAAAACATACAAAATGCTGTTTTCAAGTACTTAAATTGTCATATTCATGTTTCTGTCGTGTATAATAGCTAATGTTGGTGAAAACAAGATAAAAATGCTGTTTTAAGCATGCAAAAGCATACAAAACACGGTTTTCAAGTATTTAAACTGTCATATTCATGTAAATGTCGTGTGTAATGGCTTATGTTTGCAAAATCAAGATAAAATAGCTGTTTTCAGCTTTCAAAAACATACAAAATGCTGTTTTCAAGTATTTAAACTGTCATATTCATGTTTCTGTCATGTATAATAGCTAATTTTAGTGAAAGCAAGATAAAAATGCTGTTTAAAGCATACAAAAGCATACAAAACACCGTTTTCAAGTATTTAAACTGTCATATTCATGTATATGTCGTGAGTAATGGCTTATGTTTGCAAAATCAAGATAAAATAGCTGCTTTCAGCTTGCAAAAACATACAAAATGCAGTTTTCAAATATTTAAACTTTCATATTCATGTATGTGTCGTGTGTAACGGCTTATGTTTGCAAAATCAAGATAAAATAGCTGTTTTTAGCTTGCAAAAACATGCAAAATGCTGTTTTCAAGTATTTAAACTGTCATATTCATGTTTCTGTCGTGTATAATAGCTAATGTTGGTGAAAACAAGATAAAAATGCTGTTTTAAGCATGCAAAAGCATACAAAACACGGTTTTCAAGTATTTAAACTGTCATATTCATGTAAATGTCGTGTGTAATGGCTTATGTTTGCAAAATCAAGATAAAATAGCTGTTTTCAGCTTTCAAAAACATACAAAATGCTGTTTTCAAGTATTTAAACTGTCATATTC
The DNA here is from genome assembly GCA_963942605.1 of Poecilus cupreus. Classification (NCBI taxonomy): domain Eukaryota; kingdom Metazoa; phylum Arthropoda; class Insecta; order Coleoptera; family Carabidae; genus Poecilus; species Poecilus cupreus. Next base: position 78,711 of record CAWWDY010001871.1, read on the forward strand.
ATGTTTCTGTCATGTATAATAGCTAATTTTAGTGAAAGCAAGATAAAAATGCTGTTTAAAGCATACAAAAGCATACAAAACACCGTTTTCAAGTATTTAAACTGTCATATTCATGTATATGTCGTGAGTAATGGCTTATGTTTGCAAAATCAAGATAAAATAGCTGTTTTCAGCTTGCAAAAACATACAAAATGCTGTTTTCAAGTATTTAAACTGTCATATTCATGTTTCTGTCGTGTATAATAGCTAATGTTGGTGAAAGCAAGATAAAAATGCTGTTTTAAGCATGCAAAAGCATACAAAACACCGTTTTCAAGTATTTAAACTGTCATATTCAGGTATATGTCGTATGTAATGGCTTATGTTTGCAAAATCTAGATAAAATATCCGTTTTCAGCTTGCAAAAACCTACAAAATGCAGTTTTCAAGTATTTAAACTGTCATATTCATGTATATGTAGTGTGTAATGGCTTATGTTTGCAAAATCAAGATAAAATAGCTGTTTTCAGCTTGCAAAAACATACAACGTGCTGTTTTCTAGGATTTAAACTATTATAATCATGTATATGTCGTGTGTAATGGCTTATGTTTGCAAAATCAAGATAAAATAGCTGTTTTCAGCTTGCAAAAACATACAAAATGCTGTTTTCAAGTATTTAAATTGTCATATTCATGTTTCTGTCGTGTATAATAGCTAATGTTGGTGAAAACAAGATAAAAATGCTGTTTTAAGCATGCAAAAGCATACAAAACACCGTTTTCAAGTATTTAAACTGTCATATTCATGTATATGTCGTGAGTAATGGCTTATGTTTGCAAAATCAAGATAAAATAGCTGCTTTCAGCTTGCAAAAACATACAAAATGCTGTTTTCAAGTATTTAAATTGTCATATTCATGTTTCTGTCATGTATAATAGCTAATGTTGGTGAAAGCAAGATAGAAATGCTGTTTTAAGCATGCATAAGCATACAAAACACCGTTTTCAAGTATTTAAACTGTCATATTCATGTATATGTCGTGTGTAATGGCTTATGTTTGCAAAATCAAGATAAAATAGCTTTTTTCAGCTTGCAAAAACATACAAAATGCTGTTTTCAAGTATTTACATTGTCATATTTATGTTTCTGTCGTGTATAATAGCTAATGTTGGTGAAAACAAGAAAAAAATGCTGTTTTAAGCATGCAAAAGCATACAAAACACCGTTTTCAAGTATTTAAACTGTCATATTTATGTATGTGTCGTGTGTAACGGCTTATGTTTGCAAAATCAAGATAAAATAGCTGTTTTCAGCTTGCAAAAACATACAAAATTCTGTTTTCAAGTATTTAAACTGTCATATTCATGTATATGTCGTGTGTAATGGCTTATGTTTGCAAAATCAAGATAAAATAGCTGTTTTCAGCTTGCAAAAACATACAAAATGCTGTTTTCAAGTATTTAAACTGTCATATTCATGTTTCTGTCGTGTACAATAGCTAATGATGGTGAAAGTAAGATAAAAATGCTGTTTTAAGCATGCATAAGCATACAAAACACCGTTTTCAAGTATTTAAACTGTCATATTCATGTATATGTCGTGAGTAATGGCTTATGTTTGTAAAATTATGATAGAATAGCTGTTTTCAGCTTGCAAAAACATACAAAATGCTGTTTTCAGGTATTTAAATTGTCATATTCATGTTTCTGTCGTGTATAATAAATAATGTTGGTGAAAGCAAGATAAAAATGCTGTTTTAAACATGCAAAAGCATACAAAACACCATTTTCAAGTATTTAAACTGTCATATTCATGTATATGTCGTGTGTAATGGCTTATGTTTGCAAAATCAAGATAAAATAGCTGTTTTCAGCTTGCAAAAACATACAAAATGCTGTTTTCAAGTATTTAAACTGTCATATTCATGTTTCTGTCGTGTATAATAGCTAATGTTGGTGAAAGCAAGATAAAAATGTTGTTTTAAGCATGCATAAGCATACAAAACACCGTTTTCAAGTATTTAAACGGTCATATTCATGTATATGTCGTGTGTAATGGCTTATGTTTGTAAAATAAAGATAAAATAGCTGTTTTCAGCTTGTAAAAATATACAAAATGCTGTTTTCAAGTATTTTAACTGTCATATTCATGTATATGTCGTGTGTAATGGCTTATGTTTGTAAAATCAAGATAAAATAGCTGTTTTCAGCTTGCAAAAACATACAAAATGCTGTTTTCAAATATTTAAACTGTCATATTCATGTATATGTCGTGTGTAGTGGCTTGTGTTTGCAAAATCAAGATAAAATAGCTGTTTTTAACTTGCAAAAACATACAAAATGCTGTTTTCAAGTATATAAACTGTCATATTCATGTTACTGTCGTGTATAATAGCTAATGTTGGTGAAAGCAAGATAAAAATGCTGTTTTAAGCATGCAAAAGCATACAAAACACCGTTTTCAAGTATTTAAACTGTCATATTGTAGCATTTAAAGCTTGCGAATATTACGAAGAATCAAAATATATGGGTGGAGAAGCTGGGATATATCCGATTATAAATCAAAAACCAGTGTTTATTGAAGGGCAATATTTTATTTTCGACTGACTTTTACGTTTTTTAATAACAAATTGTTTTTTGAAAAATAAATAACACAGTCATGACAACATTTTAAAAACAAGGTTACTACAAAAGGATACAAAATAAATACTTAGGTTGCTATTTATAAATTTTTAATACAAAACATAAAAGCTCCTGTGCTGACGCGGGTAAAGCGATAATAACAATCAAAATCGAGTTACTCGCGTTGGCACAGGAGCTTCCCTCCGCCGAATGGAGTCGACCACTAGAGCCATCTGATGGGCCCTCCGACAGTTTTCATATTCCACCAGATCCGTGTATGCAAGCTTCAGACGATCAATTGAGACTATTTGGCTTGAATTGTTGATTTCAATTGTGAAGAATTTGTTCCCTCGCTCTATCACACGCCATGGGCCCGTATAAGTATGTGATAGCTTGTGTCTAGCGCCATCTGCTCGTAGGAAGACGAATTGACATGACTGAAGGTCTTTGTGTATGAAAGGAGTTATTTGACGTGTACGTGGATTCTTGTAAGTTGTGTTTGAAAAGGTATTTCTTAATTGTGTTAGTAAAACATGTTCGTTTAGTTTTGGGACAGTAGTTTGGTGAAAATTTCACCAGGAATTCTTAAATTTTCTCCATATACAAGTTCTGCGGGTGAACATTGTATAGGTTCTTTAATAGCGTTTCTGAATCCTAATAAAATTAGAGGTAAGTGTTCTAACCAATTATTGGTTGTTAGTTTAGCTATAATAGCTGTTTTGATTTGTTTGTTAAGTATTTCGACTGCACCTTTGCTTTGCGGGTGATAGGAAGTTGTTCTAATTCTGTTAGATCCTAGAAAATAGGTAAGTTCTTTGAAAAGTTTGGATTCGAACGGTGTTCCTTGATCTGTAGTAATCGTAAGAGGTATGCCGAATCTAGGTACATATTGTTCGTAAAAAGTTTTTGCTATTTTAATTGCTGAAGCTTCTTTCAAGGGATATGCTTCCGGCCATCGCGAAAATCTATCAACTATAGTGAAAATGTACCGAAAGTTATGTATTTTTGGAAGTGGTCCTATAATATCCATGTGAATGTGTTGAAAGCGACCCGTTGGGTTTTTAAAAGGTTGTAATGGTGAACGAGTGTGTCTGGAAGTTTTTGATTTTTGACAGTTGATACATTGTTTGCACCACGTGTAAATATTTTTAATAATTTGGTGAAATCAGATCGCAATTCCTTGATTTCTTGTTTGACGGTAGAAATGTCATCTGATTTTTGATTATCGGTAAATTGTTGGCTCTTAAATTTTGAGAAATGATAATTGTCTTTGTTAGTTTTTACAGCTGATAGGTTGGGTTTTTCAAGTTCCCAAATTTTGTCTGCAATAGTAAGCAATTCTGAAATTGGTTTGTTGTGAAGAGGAATGAGTGCAATATTAACAGATGATGGAAGTTTCCGCATCCAAAGTTTAAAAAGTAGGTCATTGTTAAAGTAAGATTTATTTCCCGCAAAAGCAACAATTTTCCTGTATGATTCGGAAGGTCTGTCAAAATCAAAATCTGTTTTTGATAGGATTTCTTCCAAACTACGTTCCTCACTTATTGAGTGTCTGTCAATTCAATTAGTTTTAAGGAATTCATATTTGTTTTGAAGTGGTGGTGTGTGTAAAATATCAGTGATAGAAATAATACCTTCCTGAGGCATGGCTGCTAACACATGATTATATTTTGTCTCGTCCCGTGTGATATGAGCGAGTCGGAATTGTGCTTCGATACATGTAAACCAGGCTGAGGGACTGTGGCTCCAAAATTGGGGTAATTTGATAGTGAAAGAGGCATTTTGTGAGACCTCTTCTGCCGGCATACTCGGGTCCAGAGGAACACCAACATTGACGCCTGCAGTGGGCGACGCCATTCTCCGAGGTGTAGGCCCTATGTACACAAAAAATAAATATAGAACGTAAAGAAATGGATTGCTATACTGTTGTAAAAAGTTTCCTTTTCGGGCTTTAAATTTTAAACTTAATTGACAGAAAGTTTATATTATTTTAAGAATATAATATAAATGATACTGAAATCCTCTTCATCGAAATTTGATTGAAATCAAAGAACCATGATTTCTTGAACAGTAGAAGTAGAATGAAGATCAGTCTTGTGGATTGTTTCTGGTCGCTGTTGCTGCTGCTGCTTGGCTGAGTCACCGATTCTAGTCACACCGAATCCCGGGAAATCTCAGACTCCCTGTACGCTCGCCGCTAACGTTGCTCCTTGGCTGAATCACCGGTTCGGACTTGACCAAATAAAATGAAGGCTGGCCTGGTACAGAGCTTGAATTTCTTTGAAAGGCTTGTTCAATGTCTGGGTCACCAATGTAGCATTTAAAGCTTGCGAATATTACGAAGAATCAAAATATATGGGTGGAGAAGCTGGGATATATCCGATTATAAATCAAAAACCAATGTTTATTGAAGGGCAATATTTTATTTTCGACTGACTTTTACGTTTTTTAATAACAAATTGTTTTTTGAAAAATAAATAACACAGTCATGACAACATTTTAAAAACAAGGTTACTACAAAAGAATACAAAATAAATACTTAGGTTGCTATTTATAAATTTTTAATACAAAACATAAAAGCACCTGTGCTGACGCGGGTAAAGCGATATTAACAATCAAAATCGAGTTACTCGCGTCGGCACAATATTCAGGTATATGTCGTGTGTAATGGCTTATGTTTGCAAAATCAAGATAAAATAGCTGTTTTCAGCTTGCAAAAACATACAAAATGCTGTTTTCAAGTATTTAAACTTTCATATTCATGTATATGTCGTGTGTAACGGCTTATGTTTGTAAAATCAAGATAAAATAGCTGTTTTCAGCTTGCAAAAACATACAAAATGCTGTTTTCAACTATTTAAACTGTCATATTCATGTATATGTCGTGTGTAATGGCTTATGTTTGCAAAATCAAGATAAAATAGCTGTTTTCAACTTGCAAAAACATACAAAATGCTGTTTTCAAGTATTTAAACTGTCATATTTGTGTATATGTAGTGTGTAATGGCTTATGTTTGCAAAATCAAGATAAAATAGCTGTTTTCAGCTTGCAAAAACATACAAAATGCTGTTTTCAAGTATTTAAACTGTCATATTCATGTTTCTGTCGTGTATAATAGCTAATTTTGGTGAAAGCAAGATAAAAATGGTGTTTTAAGCATGCAAAAGCATACAAAACACCGTTTTCAAGTATTTAAACTGTCATATTCATGTTTCTGTCGTGTGTAATAGCTAATGTTGGTGAAAGCAAGATAAAAATGTTGTTTTAAGCATGCATAAGCATACAAAACACCGTTTTAAAGTATTTAAACTGTCATATTTATGTATATGTCGTGTGTAATGGCTTATGTTTGTAAAATCAAGATAAAATAGCTGTTTTCAGCTTGCAAAAACATACAAAATGCTGTTTTCAAATATTTAAACTGTCATATTCATGTATATGTCGTATGTAATGGCTTATGTTTGCAAAATCAAGATAAAATAGCTGTATTCATCTTGCAAAAACATACAAAATGCTGTTTTCAAGTATTTAAACTGTCATATTCATGAATATGTCGTGTGTAATGGCTTATGTTTGAAAAATCAAGATAAAATAGCTGTTTTCAGCTTGCAAAAACATACAAAATGCTGTTTTCAAGTATTTAAACTGTCATATTCATGTTTCTGTCGTGTATAATAGCTAATGTTGGTGAAAGCAAGATAAAAATGCTGTTTTAAGCATGCAAAAGCATACAAAACACCGTTTTCAAGTATTTAAACTGTCATATTTAGGTATATGTCGTGTGTAATGGCTTATGTTTGCAAAATCAAGAAAAAATAGTTGTTTTCAGCTTGCAAAAACATACAAAATGCTGTTTTCAAGTATTTAAACTTTCATAATCATGTATATGTCGTGTGTAACGGCTTATGTTTGCAAAATCAAGATAAAATAGCTGTTTTCAGCTTGCAAAAACATACAAAATGCTGTTTTCAAGTATTTAAACTGTCATTTATGTATATGTAGTGTGTAATGGCTTATGTTTACAAAATCAAGATAAAATAGCTGTTTTCAGCCTGCAAAAACATACAAAATGCTGTTTTCAAGTATTTAAACTGTCATATTCATGTTTCTGTCGTGTATAATAGCTAATTTTGGTGAAAGCAAGATAAAAATGGTGTTTTAAGTATGCAAAAGCATACAAAACACCGTTTTCAAGTATTTAAACTGTCATATTCATGTTTCTGTCGTGTGTAATAGCTAATGTTGGTGAAAGCAAGATAAAAATGTTGTTTTAAGCATGCATAAGCATACAAAACACCGTTTTTAAGTATTTAAACTGTCATATTCATGTATATGTCGTGTGTAATGGCTTATGTTTGTAAAATCAAGATAAAATAGCTATTTTCAGCTTGCAAAAACATACAAAATGCTGTTTTCAAATATTTAAACTGTCATATTCATGTATATGTCGTATGTAATGGCTTATGTTTGCAAAATCAAGATAAAATAGCTGTATTCAGCTTGCAAAAACATACAAAATGCTGTTTTCAAGTATTTAAACTGTCAAATTCATGAATATGTCGTGTGTAATGGCTTATGTTTGCAAAATCAAGATAAAATAGCTGTTTTCAGCTTGCAAAAACATACAAAATGCTGTTTTCAAGTATTTAAACTGTCATATTCATGTTTCTGTCGTGTATAATAGCTAATGTTGGTGAATGCAAGATAAAAATGCTGTTTTAAACATGCAAAAGCATACAAAACACCGTTTTCAAGTATTTAAACTGTCATATTTAGGTATATGTCGTATGTAATGGCTTATGTTTGCAAAATCAAGAAAAAATAGTTGTTTTCAGCTTGCAAAAACATACAAAATGCTGTTTTCAAGTATTTAAACTGTCATATTCATGTATATGTCGTGTGTAATGGCTTATGTTTGCAAAATCAAGATAAAATAGCTGTTTTCAGCTTGCAAAAACATACAAAATGCTGTTTTCATGTATTTAAACTGTCATATTCATGTATATGTCGTGTGTAATGGTTTATGTTTGCAAAATTAAGATAAAATAGCTGTTTCAGCTTGCAAAAACCTACAAAATGCTGTTTTCAGATATTTAAATTGTCATATTCATGTTTCTGTCGTGTATAATAGATATTGTTGGTGAAAGCAAGATAAAAATGCTGTTTTAAGCATGCAAAAGCATACAAAACACCATTTTCAAGTATTTAAACTGTCATATTCATGTATATGTCGTGTGTAATGGCTTATGTTTGCAAAATCAAGATAAAATAGCTGTTTTCAGCTTGCAAAAACATACAAAATGCTGTTTTCAAGTATTTAAACTGTCATATTCATGTTTCTGTCGTGTACAATAGCTAATGTTGGTGAAAGTAAGATAAAAATACTGTTTTAAGCATGCATAAGCATACAAAACACCGTTTTCAAGTATTTAAACTGACATATTCATGTATATGTCGTGTGTAATGGCTTATGTTTGTAAAATCAAGATAAAATAGCTGTTTTCAGCTTGCAAAAACATACAAAATGCTGTTTTCAAGTATTTAAACTGTCATATTCATGTTTATGTCGTGTGTAATGGCTTATGTTTGCAAAATCAAGATAAAATAGCTGTTTTCAGCTTGCAAAAACATACAAAATGCTGTTTTCAGGTATTTAAATTGTCATATTAATGTTTCTGTCGTGTATAATAAATAATGTTGGTGAAAGCAAGATAAAAATGCTGTTTTAAGCATGCAAAAGCATACAAAACACCATTTTCAAGTATTTAAACTGTCATATTCATGTTTATGTCGTGTGTAATGGCTAATTTTTGCAAAATGAAGATAAAATATCTGTTTTCAGCTTGCAAAAACATACAAAATGCTGTTTTCAGGTATTTAAATTGTCATATTCATGTTTCTGTCGTGTACAATAGCTAATGTTGGTGAAAGTAAGATAAAAATGCTGTTTTAAGCATGCATAAGCATACAAAACACCGTTTTCAAGTATTTAAACTGTCATATTCATGTATATGTCGTGCGTAATGGCTTATGTTTGTAAAATCAAGATAAAATAGTTGTTTTCAGCTTGCAAAAACATACAAAATGCTGTTTTCAAGTATTTAAACTGTCATATTTATGTATATGTCGTGTGTAATGGCTTATGTTTGCAAAATCAAGATAAAATAGCTGTTTTCAGCTTGCAAAAACATACAAAATGCTGTTTTCAAGTATCTAAACTGTCATATTCATGTTTCTGTCGTGTATAATAGCTAATGTTGGTGAAAGCAAGATCAAAATGCTGTTTTAAGCATGCAAAAACATACAAAACCCCGTTTTCAAGTATTTAAACTGTCATATTCAGGTATTTGTCGTGTGTAATGGCTTATGTTTGCAAAATCAAGATAAAATAGCTGTTTTCAGCTTGCAAAAACATACAAAATGCTGTTTTCAAGTATTTAAACTTTCATATTCATGTATATGTCGTGTGTAACGGCTTATGTTTGCAAAATCAAGATAAAATAGCTGTTTTCAGCTTGCAAAAACATACAAAATGCTGTTTTCAAGTATTTAAACTGTCATATTCATGTATATGTCGTGTGTAATGGCTTATGTTTGCAAAATCAAGATAAAATAGCTGTTTTCAGCTTGTAAAAACATACAAAATGCTGTTTTCAAGTATTTAAACTGTCATATTCATGTATATGTCGTGTGTAATGGCTTATGTTTGCAAAATCAAGATAAAATAGCTGTTTTCAGCTTGCAGAAACATACAAAATGCTGCTTTCAGGTATTTAAATTGTCATATTCATGTTTCTGTCGTGTATAATAAATAATGTTGGTGAAAGCAAGATAAAACTGCTGTTTTAAGCATGCAAAAGCATACAAAACACCATTTTCAAGTATTTTAACTGTCATATTCATGTATATGTCGTGTGTAATGGCTTATGTTTGCAAAATCAAGATAAAATAGTTGTTTTTAGCTTGCAAAAACGTACAAAATGCTGTTTTCAAGTATTTAAACTGTCATATTCATGTTTCTGTCGTGTACAATAGCTAATGTTGGTGAAAGTAAGATAAAAATGCTGTTTTAAGCATGCATAAGCATACAAAACACCGTTTTCAAGTATTTAAACTGTCATATTCATGTATATGTCGTGTGTAATGGCTTATGTTTGTAAAATCAAGATAAAATAGCTGTTTTCAGCTTGCAAAAACATACAAAATGCTGTTTTCAAGTATTTAAACTGTCATATTCATGTATATTTAGTGGCAATAAAATATATTTGAAAAATTGTCACTAATGTTTATCTATATTGGCTGGAGCCAATATGAATACAAAAATATTTTTATTTATTGAATGGTAAATAATATATGTAATAAATTTACACAGCGAGACTTTTAATGCTTGTATATTTTTCTAATTTTTTCTAATCTGTTTTTAACAAAAAATACATAACTACCAAAAATAATTACCCTTTTTTCTTTTTTTTTTGGTTTCTTGATTTTTATAAATTCAAAAATAATAATTTGTAGTAGGCCACTACACTACCCCCTCCCATCAACAAAGAAAAATAAAGAAAAAGGGTAACAATATAACACAATCAACTAACAAGTTAAATAATTTGAGAAACACATAAAATTATACAAGTGTGGAGTAATGAGTGTTCGCATATCGAAATCAATTCGGTAAATAAGCAGGCTTTAACCGGTCAATTGTTACAGTTTCGGTTTTATTTTTAATCAGAATTTTGAAAAATTTGTCATAACGCTTGATTACTGGAAAAGGACCTAGGTATGGCTGTTGTAGAATTGGACCAATTGCATCATTACGAATGAAAACATGACTAGTTTTAAATAAATCTGGATGTACATATGATTGTTTATTTTGTAATGTTGAAGTTGTTGGAATAAATTTAATAATAGCTGATTTGACATTAGTTAAATAATTTGGAAAATTAATTTCATCGTTGTTTGGTTTGATAATGAATTCGCCTGGTAATTTTAAAGGTTCGCCGTAGACTAACTCTGCTGCACTGCAGTTGATAGGTACCTTACAATATGAACGTAGGCCAAGTAAAATTATTGGAAGCGATGTTAACCAATCAGAGGAATTGCTTATTGCTTTAAGGGATGTTTTTAGTTGTCTGTGGAATCTCTCAATTAACCCGTTTGCTTGGGGATGATAAGAAGTTGTTGTAATATGCTTAATGTTTAACATTGTTGTTAATCGTTTGAATAGGGTTGAATTAAATTGTTGTCCTCGGTCTGAGGTAATTATTGAAGGAACGCCGAATCTTGCAATCCAATCAGAGATAAGAGCTTTAGCTATATTTTCGGCTGATGGTTCTTTCAAAGGAATTACTTCCGGCCATCTGGTGAAACGGTCAATACAAGTTAGAATATGAGTAAATCCTTTAGATGGTGGTAATTTAACAAGATCTACGTGAATCATATTAAATCTTTTCCGTGGTTTTGGAAAGTCTCCGATAGGAGAATTTACATGCCGCGTAATTTTTGATTTTTGGCAGTTTAAACATGTTTTAACTTTATTTCGTATTTCAGAATGCATATTAGGCCATACAAAACGTTGAGAAATTAATTTGTCTGTTGCTTTTGCTCCAGGATGAGACATTGAATGAAACTGATCAAAAATGATATCTCGAAATTTTTTTGGAATAAATGGTCGTGGCGAATTCATTGAAACATCACACGTTAAATCAAATTTTGAATTTTCAAGTTGATAATCTACTAATTTCAAATTTGTATTGTTACTATTTTTTATTTTAAGTAGGTCTTCGTCTGATTGTTGTTCTAAAGCTATTTGTTTGTAATCTATTTGTTTATTGTTAAACATCGTTGATATATGAATTCTTGATAAAGCATCAGCCACAGGATTATTTTTACCAGAAATGTGACGTATATCACTTGTAAATTGGAAAATGTAATCTAATTGTCTGATCTCTCTTGGATTGTATACGTTGCTCTGTTTAATTTTGGAAATGTATGTTAAAGGTTTATGATCAGTATAAACAAAGAATTGTGTTCCCTCAATAAAATATCTAAATTTTTTAATCGATGAATAAGTTGCCAATAATTCTCTACCAAAGGTGCTATATTTTTTTTCAGTGAGAGTTAAAGCTCTCGAATAAAATGCTATTGGTTTCCAGACGTTGGAAACGTATTGTTGTAAAACCGCCCCAATTCCGTCATTGGAGGCATCCACCATTATACTTGTTTGTGCTGTTTGGTCGGGAAAAATCAATGTAGTTGATTTAACTAATTCGTTTTTTATTAAATTAAATGCCTTTATTGCATCATTGTTCCACGTAACTTTTTTTAAAATATCTTTTGGACTAGTTATTAATTTATTAACAGGGTTTAAAATTATAGCGCAATGTGGTATGAAACGATTGTAAAAATTTATTAGCCCTAGAAACTCACGTAGTTTACGTTGTGTGTCTGGAAGAGGGAATTTTAAAATTGCTTCTACTTTAGATTCCAAAGGTTGTATTCCATTCTTAGAAATTGAATGTCCTAAAAATTCTATTTTATTTAAACCAAATTGCGATTTATTTGTATTAATTATAATTTCAAATTTGTTTAATCTTTCGAAAACTTTTTGTAAGTGGTCTAGGTGTTGTTTTGGGGAATTGCTTGCTATCAGCAGATCATCTAAGTATGCAAAACAAAAATCTAAACCTCTAGTGACTTCGTCGATAAATCTCTGAAATGTTTGGGCACTATTTCGTAAACCGAAGGGCATTACTGTATATTCATAAAGGCCGAAAGGGGTTGTTATTGCAGTTTTTGAAATTGAATCTGTATCCATCGGAATTTGGTGGTAAGCTTGTACTAAATCAATTTTGGAATAAATGTTAGTATTTTGTAAATAAGTTGTAAAGTCGTGTAGATGTGGTATAGGATACCTATCAGGAATTGTTTGTGCATTCAAAGCGCGATAATCCCCACACGGACGCCATTCCCCGTTCTTCTTTTGAACCAAGTGTAATGGTGATGCCCAATTACTAGAAGAGGGGCGTATCAAACCTTTTTGTAGCATTTTGTCAAATTCTTTTTTAGCTATAAGCAGTTTATCTGGAGCTAATCTTCTTGGCCTAGCGAACGCTGGAGCACCGGATGTGAGTACAAAATGTTTGACAGAATGTTTAATTTGTCGTGAAAAATTAATTGGTTCAGTTAGCTTTGGAAATTTTGATAGCAGTTGGTAAAATTTATTTGTTGATTGTTTTTCTGTCATAATTACGTTTGTCAAAATGTTGTTGTCAAAAGTTTTATGCAATTGATCTGCTTCTATTAATCGCTTATTTTTTAAGTTTATTAGTAAGTTGTAATATTTAAGGAAATCTGCCCCAATAATCGAACTGTTGGTTTTAGCAATAATGAACTTCCAGGTGAATAATTTGGAGAGTCCTAAATCTAATTTTAAGGTTCTTGTACCGTAGGTAACAATTGACGTGTTATTGGCTGCTTGGAGTGTTAAAACACTTTTTGAAAGCTTGAATTGATTTGAAATATGAAAAACACTCACCTGAGCTCCTGTGTCAATTAAGAAACGGTGGCCAGAAAAACGATCTTGAACGTAAAATAAGTTTGATTTTGGAGAATTATATCTGTGATAAAGAGAAATAGGTTTTGAAGTATTATTATTTATAGGCAACGGTGAGTGAATAGTCACCTTTTCTTTAATTAGACTTTTATAATTTGAACATGGAGGAACGCATTTGTGTGCTCTTTTGCCGAACGTGTAATGATACCAACATAGCGTTGACTTTGAAGACTCAGGAGCATATTCTCTGGAAGTACGAGGGAAAAACTGATGTGAAGTAGATGTCATCTTGTTCTTTAGTTCCTTGACGTCATGCACGAGTTGTTGAAGAACTTGGTTGGTTTTATGTTCTGAAGATTCCGAAATTGAAGTAATTTGATCTTGATTGATGGCAAGAATTTTGTCAGCGATATCTGCTTTCTCTTCAAGGTTTGTGTTGATGGATGCTGATAACACAATTTGAACGTTTTTTGGAAGTTTCTGCAGAAAGATTTCTTCTAGGATAGATTCGTCTAAAGTTTTCCTGCCAATTAATTGTCTCATGTATCTGAGGAGTTGTGAAGGTTTTTTATCATCGGTTGAAGAAAAATTGAGAAATTGCTGTAGTTTTTCAGAGTCTGATAGGCTGATTCTTTTAATCAAGGTTTGTTTCAGGTTAGTGTATGGAAAATCTTCTGAGGGACTGACAATTAAATCCCTGACTTCACTTGCATATTGGGGAGTCAAGAAGGAAATGAGTTTCGAAAATTTGCTGAACTCACTTGTTATCCTGTGACTTTGAAAAATGATTTCCACTTGGGCAAACCATAATTCCGGGTCTGCAGGCCAGAATTCTGGTACTTTAATGGCTGGTGTTAAGGCAGAGATGTCAGGGCTTGTTGTAAGCGAGTCCAGAGGGCTTGTAGTAGACTCCATGTAATGAGATAGAAGAGTAAGTCGGGTTCACCAATTTAGTGGCAATAAAATATATTTGAAAAATTGTCACTAATGTTTATCTATATTGGCTGGAGCCAATATGAATACAAAAATATTTTTATTTATTGAATGGTAAATAATATATGTAATAAATTTACACAGCGAGACTTTTAATGCTTGTATATTTTTCTAATTTTTTCTAATCTGTTTTTAACATAAAATACATAACTACCAAAAATAATTACCCTTTTTTCTTTTTTTTTGGTTTCTTGATTTTTATAAATTCAAAAATAATAATTTGTAGTAGGCCACTACATATATGTCGTGTGTAATGGCTTATGTTTGCAAAATCAAGATAAAATAGCTGTTTGCAGCTTGCAAAAACATACAAAATGCTGTTTTCAAGTACTTAAACTGTCATATTCATGTATAAGTCGTGTGTAATGGCTTATGTTTGCAAAATCAAGATAAAATAGCTGTTTTCAGCTTGCAAAAACATACAAAATGCTGTTTTCAGGTATTTAAATTGTCATATTCATGTTTCTGTCGTGTATAAAAAATAATGTTGGTGAAAGCAAGATAAAAATGCTGTTTTAAGCATGCAAAAGCATACAAAACACAATTTTCAAGTATTTAAACTGTCATATTCATGTATATGTCGTGTGTAATGGCTTATGTTTGCAAAATCAAGATAAAATAACTGTTTTCAGCTTGCAAAAACATACAAAATGCAGTTTTCAAGTATTTAAACTGTCATATTCATGTTTCTGTAGTGTACAATAGCTAATGTTGGTGAAAGTAAGATAAAAATGCTGTTTTAAGCATGCATAAGCATACAAAACACCGTTTTCAAGTATTTAAACTGTCATATTCATGTATATGTCGTGTGTAATGGCTTATGTTTGTAAAATCAAGATAAAATAGCTGTTTTCAGCTTGCAAAAACATACAAAATACTGTTTTCAAGTATTTAAACTGTCATATTCATGTTTTTGTCGTGTATAATAGTTATGTTGGTGAAAGCAAGATAAAAAATGCTGTTTTAAGCATGCAAAAGCATACAAAACACCGTTTTCAAGTATTTAAACTGTCATATTCATGTTTCTGTCGTGTATAATAGCTAATGTTGGTGAAAGCAAGATAGAAATGCTGGTTAAGCATGCATAAGCATACAAAACACCGTTTTCAAGTATTTAAACTGTCATATTCATGTATATGTCGTGTGTAATGGCTTATGTTTGCAAAATTAAGATAAAATAGCTGTTTTCAGCTTGCAAAAACATACAAAATGCTGTTTTCAAGTATGTAAACTGTCATATTCATGTTTCTGTCGTGTATAATAGCTAATGTTGGTGAAAGCAAGATAAAAATGCTGTTTTAAGCATGAAAAAGCATACAAAACACCGTTTTCAATTATTTAAACTGTCATATTCGTGTTTCTGTCGTGTATAATAGCTAATGTTGGTGAAAGCAAGATAAAAATGCTGTTTTAAGCATGCATAAGCATACAAAACACCGTTTTCAAGTATTTAAACTGTCATATTCATGTATATGTCGTGTGTAATGGCTTATGTTTGCAAAATTAAGATAAAGTAGCTGTTTTCAGCTTGCAAAAACATACAAAATGCTGTTTTCAAGTATTTAAACTGTCATATTCATGTTTCTGTCGTGTACAATAGCTAATGTTGGTGAAAGTAAAATAAAAATGCTGTTTTAAGCATGCATAAGCATACAAAACACCGTTTTCAAGTATTTAAACTGTCATATTCATGTATATGTCGTGTGTAATGGCTTATGTTTGTAAAATCAAGATAAAATAGCTGTTTTCAGCTTGCGAAAACATACAAAATGCTGTTTTCAAGTATGTAAACTGTCATATTCATGTTTCTGTCGTGTATAATAGCTAATGTTGGTGAAAGCAAGATAAAAATGCTGTTTTAAGCATGCATAAGCATACAAAACACCGTTTTCAAGTATTTAAACTGTCATATTCATGTATATGTCGTGTGTAATGGCTTATGTTTGCAAAATTAAGATAAAATAGCTGTTTTCAGCTTGCAAAAACATACAAAATGCAGTTTGCAAGTATTTAAACTGTCATATTCATGTTTCTGTCGTGTACAATAGCTAATGTTGGTGAAAGTAAAATAAAAATGCTGTTTTAAGCATGCATAAGCATACAAAACACCGTTTTCAAGTATTTAAACTCTCATATTCATGTATTTGTCGTGTGTAATGGCTTATGTTTGCAAAATCAAGATAAAATAGCTGTTTTCAGCTTGCAAAAACATACAAAATGCTGTTTTCAAGTATTTAAACTGTCATATTCATGTATATGTCGTGTGTAATAGCTTATGTTTGCAAAATCAAGATAAAATATCTGTTTTCAGCTTGCAAAAACCTACAAAATGCAGTTTTCAAGTATTTAAACTGTCATATTCATGTATATGTAGTGTGTAATGGCTTATGTTTGCAAAATCAAGATAAAATAGCTGTTTTCAGCTTGCAAAAACATACAACGTGCTGTTTTCTAGGATTTAAACTGTCATAATCATGTATATGTCGTGTGTAATGGC
This sequence comes from Poecilus cupreus, assembly GCA_963942605.1. Lineage (NCBI taxonomy): Eukaryota > Metazoa > Arthropoda > Insecta > Coleoptera > Carabidae > Poecilus > Poecilus cupreus. The sequence continues at coordinate 95,352 of CAWWDY010001871.1, forward strand.
TTATGTTTGCAAAATCAAGATAAAATAGCTGTTTTCAGCTTGCAAAAACATACAAAATGCTGATTTCAAGTTTTTAAATTGTCATATTCATGTTTCTGTCGTGTATAATAGCTAATGTTGGTGAAAACAAGATAAAAATGCTGTTTTAAGCATGCAAAAGCATACAAAACACGGTTTTCAAGTATTTAAACTGTCATATTCATGTAAATGTCGTGTGTAATGGCTTATGTTTGCAAAATCAAGATAAAATAGCTGTTTTCAGCTTGCAAAAACATACAAAATGCTGTTTTCAAGTATTTAAACTGTCATATTCATGTTTCTGTCGTGTATAATAGCTAATGTTGGTGAAATCAAGATAAAAAATGCTGTTTTAAGCATGCAAAAGCATACAAAACACCGTTTTCAAGTATATAAACTGTCATATTCATGTTTCTGTCGTGTATAATAGCTAATGTTGGTGAAAGGAAGATAAAAATGCTGTTTTCAGCATGCATAAGCATATAAAACACCGTTTTCAAGTATTTAAACTGTCATATTCATATATATGTCGTGTGTAATGGCTTATGTTTGGAAAATTAACATAAAATAGCTGTTTTCAGCTTGCAAAAACATACAAAATGCTGTTTTCAAGTATTTAAACTGTCATATTCATGTTTCTGTCGTGTACAATAGCTAATGTTGGTGAAAGTAAGATAAAAATGCTGTTTTAAGCATGCATAAGCATACAAAACTCCGTTTTCTAGTATTTAAACTGTCATATTCATGTATATGTCGTGTGTAATGGCTTATGTTTGTAAAATCAAGATAAAATAGCTGTTTTAAGCTTGCAAAAACATACAAAATGCTGTTTTCAAGTATGTAAACTGTCATATTCATGTTTCTGTCGTGTATAATAGCTAATGTTGGTGAAAGCAAGATAAAAATGCTGTTTTAAGCATGAAAAAGCATACAAAACACCGTTTTCAAGTATTTAAACTGTCATATTCATGTATATGTCGTGTGTAATGGCTTATGTTTGTAAAATCAAGATAAAATAACTGTTTTCAGCTTGCAAAAACATACAAAATGCTGTTTTCAAGTATATAAACTGTCATATTCATGTATATGTCGTGTGTAATGGCTTATGTTTTCAAAATCAAGATAAAATAGCTGTTTTCAGCTTGCAAAAACATACAAAATGCTGTTTTCAAGTATTTATACTGTCATATTCATGTTTCTGTCGTGTATAATAGCTAATGTTGGTGAAAGCAAGATAAAAATGCTGTTTTAAACATGCAAAAGCATACAAAACACCGTTTTCAAGTATTTAAACTGTCATATTCATGTATATGTCGTGTGTAATGGCTTATGTTTGTAAAATCAAGATAAAATAGCTGTTTTCAGCTTGCGAAAACATACAAAATGCAGTTTTCAAGTATTTAAACTGTCATATTCATGTTTCTGTAGTGTACAATAGCTAATGTTGGTGAAAGTAAGATAAAAATGCTGTTTTAAGCATGCATAAGCATACAAAACACCGTTTTCAAGTATTTAAACTGTCATATTCATGTTTCTGTCATGTATAATAGCTAATGTTGGTGAAAGCAAGATAGAAATGCTGGTTTAAGCATGCATAAGCATACAAAACACCGTTTTCAAGTATTTAAACTGTCATATTCATGTATATGTCGTGTGTAATGGCTTATGTTTGCAAAATTAAGATAAAATAGCTGTTTTCAGCTTGCAAAAACATACAAAATGCTGTTTTCAAGTAATTAAACTGTCATATTCATGTTTCTGTCGTGTACAATAGCTAATGTTGGTGAAAGTAAGATAAAAATGCTGTTTTAAGCATGCATAAGCATACAAAACTCTGTTTTCTAGTATTTAAACTGTCATATTCATGTATATGTCGTGTGTAATGGCTTATGTTTGTAAAATCAAGATAAAATAGCTGTTTTCAGCTTGCAAAAACATACAAAATGCTGTTTTCAAGTATGTAAACTGTCATATTCATGTTTCTGTCGTGTATAATAGCTAATGTTGGTGAAAGCAAGATATAAATGCTGTTTTAAGCATGAAAAAGCATACAAAACACCGTTTTCAATTATTTAAACTGTCATATTCGTGTTTCTGTCGTGTATAATAGCTAATGTTGGTGAAAGCAAGATAAAAATGCTGTTTTAAGCATGCATAAGCATACAAAACACTGTTTTCAAGTATTTAAACTGTCATATTCATGTATATGTCGTGTGTAATGGCTTATGTTTGCAAAATTAAGATAAAGTAGCTGTTTTCAGCTTGCAAAAACATACAAAATGCTGTTTTCAAGTATTTAAACTGTCATATTCATGTTTCTGTCGTGTACAATAGCTAATGTTGGTGAAAGTAAAATAAAAATGCTGTTTTAAGCATGCATAAGCATACAAAACACCGTTTTCAAGTATTTAAACTGTCATATTCATGTATATGTCGTGTGTAATGGCTTATGTTTGTAAAATCAAGATAAAATAGCTGTTTTCAGCTTGCGAAAACATACAAAATGCTGTTTTCAAGTATGTAAACTGTCATATTCATGTTTCTGTCGTGTATAATAGCTAATGTTGGTGAAAGCAAGATAAAAATGCTGTTTTAAGCATGAAAAAGCATACAAAACACCGTTTTCAAGTATTTAAACTGTCATATTCATGTATATGTCGTGTGTAATGGCTTATGTTTGTAAAATCAAGATAAAATAACTGTTTTCAGCTTGCAAAAACATACAAAATACTGTTTTCAAGTATATAAACTGTCTTATTCATGTATATGTCGTGTGTAATGGCTTATGTTTTCAAAATCAAGATAAAATAGCTGTTTTCAGCTTGCAAAAACATACAAAATGCTGTTTTCAAGTATTTATACTGTCATATTCATGTTTCTGTCGTGTATAATAGCTAATGTTGGTGAAAGCAAGATAAAAATGCTGTTTTAAACATGCAAAAGCATACAAAACACCGTTTTCAAGTATTTAAACTGTCATATTCATGTATATGTCGTGTGTAATGGCTTATGTTTGTAAAATCAAGATAAAATAGCTGTTTTCAGCTTGCGAAAACATACAAAATGCAGTTTTCAAGTATTTAAACTGTCATATTCATGTTTCTGTAGTGTACAATAGCTAATGTTGGTGAAAGTAAGATAAAAATGCTGTTTTAAGCATGCATAAGCATACAAAACACCGTTTTCAAGTATTTAAACTGTCATATTCATGTTTCTGTCGTGTATAATAGCTAATGTTGGTGAAAGCAAGATAGAAATGCTGGTTTAAGCATGCATAAGCATACAAAACACCGTTTTCAAGTATTTAAACTGTCATATTTATGTATATGTCGTGTGTAATGGCTTATGTTTGCAAAATTAAGATAAAGTAGCTGTTTTCAGCTTGCAAAAACATACAAAATGCTGTTTTCAAGTATTTAAACTGTCATATTCATGTTTCTGTCGTGTACAATAGCTAATGTTGGTGAAAGTAAAATAAAAATGCTGTTTTAAGCATGCATAAGCATACAAAACACCGTTTTCAAGTATTTAAACTGTCATATTCATGTATATGTCGTGTGTAATGGCTTATGTTTGTAAAATCAAGATAAAATAGCTGTTTTCAGCTTGCGAAAACATACAAAATGCTGTTTTCAAGTATGTAAACTGTCATATTCATGTTTCTGTCGTGTATAATAGCTAATGTTGGTGAAAGCAAGATAAAAATGCTGTTTTAAGCATGAAAAAGCATACAAAACACCGTTTTCAAGTATTTAAACTGTCATATTCATGTATATGTCGTGTGTAATGGCTTATGTTTGTAAAATCAAGATAAAATAACTGTTTTCAGCTTGCAAAAACATACAAAATACTGTTTTCAAGTATATAAACTGTCATATTCATGTATATGTCGTGTGTAATGGCTTATGTTTTCAAAATCAAGATAAAATAGCTGTTTTCAGCTTGCAAAAACATACAAAATGCTGTTTTCAAGTATTTATACTGTCATATTCATGTTTCTGTCGTGTATAATAGCTAATGTTGGTGAAAGCAAGATAAAAATGCTGTTTTAAACATGCAAAAGCATACAAAACACCGTTTTCAAGTATTTAAACTGTCATATTCATGTATATGTCGTGTGTAATGGCTTATGTTTGTAAAATCAAGATAAAATAGCTGTTTTCAGCTTGCGAAAACATACAAAATGCAGTTTTCAAGTATTTAAACTGTCATATTCATGTTTCTGTAGTGTACAATAGCTAATGTTGGTGAAAGTAAGATAAAAATGCTGTTTTAAGCATGCATAAGCATACAAAACACCGTTTTCAAGTATTTAAACTGTCATATTCATGTTTCTGTCGTGTATAATAGCTAATGTTGGTGAAAGCAAGATAGAAATGCTGGTTTAAGCATGCATAAGCATACAAAACACCGTTTTCAAGTATTTAAACTGTCATATTTATGTATATGTCGTGTGTAATGGCTTATGTTTGCAAAATTAAGATAATATAGCTGTTTTCAGCTTGCAAAAACATACAAAATGCTGTTTTCAAGTATTTAAACTGTCATATTCATGTTTCTGTCGTGTACAATAGCTAATGTTGGTGAAAGTAAGATAAAAATGCTGTTTTAAGCATGCATAAGCATACAAAACTCCGTTTTCTAGTATTTAAACTGTCATATTCATGTATATGTCGTGTGTAATGGCTTATGTTTGTAAAATCAAGATAAAATAGCTGTTTTCAGCTTGCAAAAACATACAAAATGCTGTTTTCAAGTATGTAAACTGTCATATTCATGTTTCTGTCGTGTATAATAGCTAATGTTGGTGAAAGCAAGATATAAATGCTGTTTTAAGCATGAAAAAGCATACAAAACACCGTTTTCAATTATTTAAACTGTCATATTCGTGTTTCTGTCGTGTATAATAGCTAATGTTGGTGAAGCAAGATAAAAATGCTGTTTTAAGCATGCATAAGCATACAAAACACCGTTTTCAAGTATTTAAACTGTCATATTCATGTATATGTCGTGTGTAATGGCTTATGTTTGCAAAATTAAGATAAAGTAGCTGTTTTCAGCTTGCAAAAACATACAAAATGCTGTTTTCAAGTATTTAAACTGTCATATTCATGTTTCTGTCGTGTACAATAGCTAATGTTGGTGAAAGTAAAATAAAAATGCTGTTTTAAGCATGCATAAGCATACAAAACACCGTTTTCAAGTATTTAAACTGTCATATTCATGTATATGTCGTGTTTAATGGCTTATGTTTGTAAAATCAAGATAAAATAGCTGTTTTCAGCTTGCGAAAACATACAAAATGCTGTTTTCCAGTATGTAAACTGTCATATTCATGTTTCTGTCGTGTATAATAGCTAATGTTGGTAAAAGCAAGATAAAAATGCTGTTTTAAGCATGCATAAGCATACAAAACACCGTTTTCAAGTATTTAAACTGTCATATTCATGTATATGTCGTGTGTAATGGCTTATGTTTGCAAAATTAAGATAAAATAGCTGTTTTCAGCTTGCAAAAACATACAAAATGCAGTTTTCAAGTATTTAAACTGTCATATTCATGTTTCTGTCGTGTACAATAGCTAATGTTGGTGAAAGTAAAATAAAAATGCTGTTTTAAGCATGCATAAGCATACAAAACACCGTTTTCAAGTATTTAAACTCTCATATTCATGTATTTGTCGTGTGTAATGGCTTATGTTTGCAAAATCAAGATAAAATAGCTGTTTTCAGCTTGCAAAAACATACAAAATGCTGTTTTCAAGTATTTAAACTGTCATATTCATGTATATGTCGTGTGTAATAGCTTATGTTTGCAAAATCAAGATAAAATATCTGTTTTCAGCTTGCAAAAACCTACAAAATGCAGTTTTCAAGTATTTAAACTGTCATATTCATGTATATGTAGTGTGTAATGGCTTATGTTGCAAAATCAAGATAAAATAGCTGTTTTCAGCTTGCAAAAACATACAACGTGCTGTTTTCTAGGATTTAAACTGTCATAATCATGTATATGTCGTGTGTAATGGCTTATGTTTGCAAAATTAAGATAAAATAGCTGTTTTCAGCTTGCAAAAACATACAAAATGCTGATTTCAAGTTTTTAAATTGTCATATTCATGTTTCTGTCGTGTATAATAGCTAATGTTGCTGAAAACAAGATAAAAAATGCTGTTTTAAGCATGCAAAAGCATACAAAACACGGTTTTCAAGTATTTAAACTGTCATATTCATGTAAATGTCGTGTGTAATGGCTTATGTTTGCAAAATCAAGATAAAATAGCTGTTTTCAGCTTGCAAAAACATACAAAATGCTGTTTTCAAGTATTTAAACTGTCATATTCATGTTTCTGTCGTGTATAATAGCTAATGTTGGTGAAAGCAAGATAAAAAATTCTGTTTTAAGCATGCAAAAGCATACAAAACACCGTTTTCAAGTATATAAACTGTCATATTCATGTTTCTGTCGTGTATAATAGCTAATGTTGGTGAAAGCAAGATAAAAATGCTGTTTTAAGCATGCATAAGCATATAAAACACCGTTTTCAAGTATTTAAACTGTCATATTCATATATATGTCGTGTGTAATGGCTTATGTTTGCAAAATTAACATAAAATAGCTGTTTTCAGGTTGCAAAAACATACAAAATGCTGTTTTCAAGTATTTAAACTGTCATATTCATGTTTCTGTCGTGTACAATAGCTAATGTTGGTGAAAGTAAGATAAAAATGCTGTTTTAAGCATGCATAAGCATACAAAACACCGTTTTCAAGTATTTAAACTGTCATATTCATGTATATGTCGTGTGTAATGTCTTATGTTTGTAAAATCAAGATAAAATAACTGTTTTCAGCTTGCAAAAACATACAAAATGCTGTTTTCAAGTATGTAAACTGTCATATTCATGTTTCTGTCGTGTATAATAGCTAATGTTGGTGAAAGCAAGATAAAAAATGCTGTTTTAAGCATAAAAAAGCATACAAAACACCGTTTTCAAGTATTTAAACTGTCATATTCATGTATATGTCGTGTGTAATGGCTTATGTTTGTAAAATCAAGATAAAATAACTGTTTTCAGCTTGCAAAAACATACAAAATGCTGTTTTCAAGTATATAAAACTGTCATATTCATGTATATGTCGTGTGTAATGGCTTATGTTTGCAAAATCAAGATAAAATAGCTGTTTTCAGCTTGCAAAAACATACAACGTGCTGTTTTTTAGGATTTAAACTGTCATAATCATGTATATGTCGTGTGTAATGGCTTATGTTTGCAAAATCAAGATAAAATAGCTGCTTTCAGCTTGCAAAAACATACAAAATGCTGTTTTCAAGTATTTAAATTGTCATATTCATGTTTCTGTCGTGTATAATAGCTAATGTTGGTGAAAACAAGATAAAAATGCTGTTTTAGGCATGCAAAAGCATACAAAAGACCGTTTTCAAGTATTTAAACTGTCATATTCATGTATATGTCGTGAGTAATGGCTTATGTTTGCAAAATCAAGATAAAATAGCTGCTTTCAGCTTGCAAAAACATACAAAATGCTGTTTTCAAGTATTTAAATTGTCATATTCATGTTTCTGTCGTCTATAATAGCTAATGTTGGTGAAAACAAGATAAAAATGCTGTTTTAAGCATGCAAAAGCATACAAAACACGGTTTTCAAGTATTAAAACTGTCATATTCATGTAAATGTCGTGTGTAATGGCTTATGTTTGCAAAATCAAGATAATATAGCTGTTTTCAGCTTGCAAAAACATACAAAATGCTGTTTTCAAGTATTTAAACTGTCATATTCATGTTTCTGTCATGTATAATAGCTAATTTTAGTGAAAGCAAGATAAAAATGCTATTCATGTTTCTGTCGTGTATAATAGCTAATGTTGGTGAAAGCAAGATAAAAATGCTGTTTTAAGCATGCATAAGCATACAAAACACCGTTTTCAAGTATTTAAACTGTCATATTCATGTATATGTCGTGAGTAATGGCTTATGTTTGCAAAATCAAGATAAAATAGCTGCTTTTAGCTTGCAAAAACATACAAAATGCTGTTTTCAAGTATTTAAACTTTCATATTCATGTATGTGTCGTGTGTAACGGCTTATGTTTGCAAAATCAAGATAAAATAGCTGTTTTTAGCTTGCAAAAACATGCAAAATGTTGTTTTCAAGTATTTAAACTGTCATATGCATGTATATGTCGTGTGTAATGGCTTATGTTTGCAAAATCAAGATAAAATAGCTGTTTTCAGCTTGCAAAAACATACAAAATGCTGTTTTCAAGTATTTAAACTGTCATATTCATGTTTCTGTCGTGTAAAATAGCTAATGTTGGTGAAAGCAAGATAAAAATGCTGTTTTAAGCATGCAAAAGCATACAAAACACCGTTTTCAAGTATTTAAACTGTCATATTCAGGTATATGTCGTATGTAATGGCTTATGTTTGCAAAATCTAGATAAAATATCTGTTTTCAGCTTGCAAAAACCTACAAAATGCAGTTTTCAAGTATTTAAACTTTCATATTCATGTATATGTAGTGTGTAATGGCTTATGTTTGCAAAATCAAGATAAAATAGCTGTTTTCAGCTTGAAAAACATACAACGTGCTGTTTTCTAGGATTTAAACTATCATAATCATGTATATGTCGTGTGTAATGGCTTATGTTTGCAAAATCAAGATAAAGTAGCTGTTTTAAGCTTGCAAAAACATACAAAATGCTGTTTTCAAGTATTTAAATTGTCATATTCATGTTTCTGTCGTGTATAATAGCTAATGTTGGTGAAAACAAGATAAAAATGCTGTTTTAAGCATGCAAAAGCATACAAAAGACCGTTTTCAAGAATTTAAACTGTCATATTCATGTATATGTCGTGAGTAATGGCTTATGTTTGCAAAATCAAGATAAAATAGCTGCTTTCAGCTTGCAAAAACATACAAAATGCTGTTTTCAAGTATTTAAATTGTCATATTCATGTTTCTGTCGTGTATAATAGTTAATGTTGGTGAAAGCAAGATAAAAATGCTGTTTTAAGCATGCATAAGCATACAAAACACCGTTTTCAAGTATTTAAACTGTCATATTCATGTATATGTCGTGTGTAATGGCTTATGTTTGCAAAATCTAGATAAAATATCTGTTTTCAGCTTGCAAAAACCTTCAAAATGCAGTTTTCAAGTATTTGAACTGTCATATTCATGTATATGTAGTGTGTAATGGCTTATGTTTGCAAAATCAAGATAAAATAGCTGTTTTCAGCTTGCAAAAACATACAACGTGCTGTTTTCTAGGATTTAAACTGTCATAATCATGTATATGTCGTGTGTAATGGCTTATGTTTGTAAAATTAAGATAAAATATCTGTTTTCAGCTTGCAAAAACATACAAAATGCTGTTTTCAAGTATTTAAACTGTCATATTCATGTATATGTAGTGTGTAATGGCTTATGTTTGCAAAATCAAGATAAAATAGCTGTTTTCAGCTTGCAAAAACATACAACGTGCTGTTTTCTAGGATTTAAACTGTCATAATCATGTATATGTCGTGTGTAATGGCTTATGTTTGTAAAATTAAGATAAAATAGCTGTTTTCAGCTTGCAAAAACATACAAAATGCTGTTTTTAAGTATTTAAACTGTCATATTTATGTTTCTGTCATGTATAATAGCTAATTTTAGTGAAAGCAAGATAAAAATGCTGTTTAAAGCATACAAAAGCATACAAAACACCGTTTTCAAGTATTTAAACTGTCATATTCATGTTTCTGTCGTGTATAATAGCTAATGTTGGTGAAAGCAAGATAAAAATGCTGTTTTAAGCATGCATAAGCATACAAAACACCGTTTTCAAGTATTTAAACTGTCATATTTATGTATATGTCGTGAGTAATGGCTTATGTTTGCAAAATCAAGATAAAATAGCTGCTTTCAGCTTGCAAAAACATACAAAATGCTGTTTTCAAGTATTTAAACTTTCATATTCATGTATGTGTCGTGTGTAACGGCTTATGTTTGCAAAATCAAGATAAAATAGCTGTTTTTAGCTTGCAAAAACATGCAAAATGCTGTTTTCAAGTATTTAAACTGTCATATTCATGTATATGTCGTGTGTAATGTCTTATGTTTGTAAAATCAAGATAAAATAACTGTTTTCAGCTTGCAAAAACATACAAAATGCTGTTTTCAAGTATGTAAACTGTCATATTCATGTTTCTGTCGTGTATAATAGCTAATGTTGGTGAAAGCAAGATAAAAATGCTGTTTTAAGCATAAAAAAGCATACAAAACACCGTTTTCAAGTATTTAAACTGTCATATTCATGTATATGTCGTGTGTAATGGCTTATGTTTGTAAAATCAAGATAAAATAACTGTTTTCAGCTTGCAAAAACATACAAAATGCTGTTTTCAAGTATATAAACTGTCATATTCATGTATATGTCGTGTGTAATGGCTTATGTTTGCAAAATCAAGATAAAATAGCTGTTTTCAGCTTGCAAAAACATACAACGTGCTGTTTTTTAGGATTTAAACTGTCATAATCATGTATATGTCGTGTGTAATGGCTTATGTTTGCAAAATCAAGATAAAATAGCTGCTTTCAGCTTGCAAAAACATACAAAATGCTGTTTTCAAGTATTTAAATTGTCATATTCATGTTTCTGTCGTGTATAATAGCTAATGTTGGTGAAAACAAGATAAAAATGCTGTTTTAGGCATGCAAAAGCATACAAAAGACCGTTTTCAAGTATTTAAACTGTCATATTCATGTATATGTCGTGAGTAATGGCTTATGTTTGCAAAATCAAGATAAAATAGCTGCTTTCAGCTTGCAAAAACATACAAAATGCTGTTTTCAAGTATTTAAATTGTCATATTCATGTTTCTGTCGTCTATAATAGCTAATGTTGGTGAAAACAAGATAAAAATGCTGTTTTAAGCATGCAAAAGCATACAAAACACGGTTTTCAAGTATTAAAACTGTCATATTCATGTAAATGTCGTGTGTAATGGCTTATGTTTGCAAAATCAAGATAATATAGCTGTTTTCAGCTTGCAAAAACATACAAAATGCTGTTTTCAAGTATTTAAACTGTCATATTCATGTTTCTGTCATGTATAATAGCTAATTTTAGTGAAAGCAAGATAAAAATGCTATTCATGTTTCTGTCGTGTATAATAGCTAATGTTGGTGAAAGCAAGATAAAAATGCTGTTTTAAGCATGCATAAGCATACAAAACACCGTTTTCAAGTATTTAAACTGTCATATTCATGTATATGTCGTGAGTAATGGCTTATGTTTGCAAAATCAAGATAAAATAGCTGCTTTTAGCTTGCAAAAACATACAAAATGCTGTTTTCAAGTATTTAAACTTTCATATTCATGTATGTGTCGTGTGTAACGGCTTATGTTTGCAAAATCAAGATAAAATAGCTGTTTTTAGCTTGCAAAAACATGCAAAATGTTGTTTTCAAGTATTTAAACTGTCATATGCATGTATATGTCGTGTGTAATGGCTTATGTTTGCAAAATCAAGATAAAATAGCTGTTTTCAGCTTGCAAAAACATACAAAATGCTGTTTTCAAGTATTTAAACTGTCATATTCATGTTTCTGTCGTGTAAAATAGCTAATGTTGGTGAAAGCAAGATAAAAATGCTGTTTTAAGCATGCAAAAGCATACAAAACACCGTTTTCAAGTATTTAAACTGTCATATTCAGGTATATGTCGTATGTAATGGCTTATGTTTGCAAAATCTAGATAAAATATCTGTTTTCAGCTTGCAAAAACCTACAAAATGCAGTTTTCAAGTATTTAAACTTTCATATTCATGTATATGTAGTGTGTAATGGCTTATGTTTGCAAAATCAAGATAAAATAGCTGTTTTCAGCTTGAAAAACATACAACGTGCTGTTTTCTAGGATTTAAACTATCATAATCATGTATATGTCGTGTGTAATGGCTTATGTTTGCAAAATCAAGATAAAGTAGCTGTTTTAAGCTTGCAAAAACATACAAAATGCTGTTTTCAAGTATTTAAATTGTCATATTCATGTTTCTGTCGTGTATAATAGCTAATGTTGGTGAAAACAAGATAAAAATGCTGTTTTAAGCATGCAAAAGCATACAAAAGACCGTTTTCAAGAATTTAAACTGTCATATTCATGTATATGTCGTGAGTAATGGCTTATGTTTGCAAAATCAAGATAAAATAGCTGCTTTCAGCTTGCAAAAACATACAAAATGCTGTTTTCAAGTATTTAAATTGTCATATTCATGTTTCTGTCGTGTATAATAGTTAATGTTGGTGAAAGCAAGATAAAAATGCTGTTTTAAGCATGCATAAGCATACAAAACACCGTTTTCAAGTATTTAAACTGTCATATTCATGTATATGTCGTGTGTAATGGCTTATGTTTGCAAAATCTAGATAAAATATCTGTTTTCAGCTTGCAAAAACCTTCAAAATGCAGTTTTCAAGTATTTGAACTGTCATATTCATGTATATGTAGTGTGTAATGGCTTATGTTTGCAAAATCAAGATAAAATAGCTGTTTTCAGCTTGCAAAAACATACAACGTGCTGTTTTCTAGGATTTAAACTGTCATAATCATGTATATGTCGTGTGTAATGGCTTATGTTTGTAAAATTAAGATAAAATATCTGTTTTCAGCTTGCAAAAACATACAAAATGCTGTTTTCAAGTATTTAAACTGTCATATTCATGTATATGTAGTGTGTAATGGCTTATGTTTGCAAAATCAAGATAAAATAGCTGTTTTCAGCTTGCAAAAACATACAACGTGCTGTTTTCTAGGATTTAAACTGTCATAATCATGTATATGTCGTGTGTAATGGCTTATGTTTGTAAAATTAAGATAAAATAGCTGTTTTCAGCTTGCAAAAACATACAAAATGCTGTTTTTAAGTATTTAAACTGTCATATTTATGTTTCTGTCATGTATAATAGCTAATTTTAGTGAAAGCAAGATAAAAATGCTGTTTAAAGCATACAAAAGCATACAAAACACCGTTTTCAAGTATTTAAACTGTCATATTCATGTTTCTGTCGTGTATAATAGCTAATGTTGGTGAAAGCAAGATAAAAATGCTGTTTTAAGCATGCATAAGCATACAAAACACCGTTTTCAAGTATTTAAACTGTCATATTTATGTATATGTCGTGAGTAATGGCTTATGTTTGCAAAATCAAGATAAAATAGCTGCTTTCAGCTTGCAAAAACATACAAAATGCTGTTTTCAAGTATTTAAACTTTCATATTCATGTATGTGTCGTGTGTAACGGCTTATGTTTGCAAAATCAAGATAAAATAGCTGTTTTTAGCTTGCAAAAACATGCAAAATGCTGTTTTCAAGTATTTAAACTGTCATATGCATGTATATGTCGTGTGTAATGGCTTATGTTTGCAAAATCAAGATAAAATAGCTGTTTTCAGCTTGCAAAAACATACAAAATGCTGTTTTCAAGTATTTAAACTGTCATATTCATGTTTCTGTCGTGTATAATAGCTAATGTTGGTGAAAGCAAGATAAAAATGCTGTTTTAAGCATGCAAAAGCATACAAAACACCGTTTTCAAGTATTTAAACTGTCATATTCATGTATATGTCGTATGTAATGGCTTATGTTTGCAAAATCTAGATAAAATATCTGTTTTCAGCTTGCAAAAACCTACAAAATGCAGTTTTCAAGTATTTAAACTGTCATATTCATGTATATGTAGTGTGTAATGGCTTATGTTTGCAAAATCAAGATAAAATAGCTGTTTTCAGCTTGCAAAAACATACAACGTGCTGTTTTCTAGGATTTAAACTGTCATAATCATGTATATGTCGTGTGTAATGGCTTATGTTTGTAAAATTAAGATAAAATAGCTGTTTTCAGCTTGCAAAAACATACAAAATGCTGTTTTCAAGTATTTAAATTGTCATATTCATGTTTCTGTCGTGTATAATAGCTAATGTTGGTGAAAACAAGATAAAAATGCTGTTTTAAGCATGCAAAAGCATACAAAACACGGTTTTCAAGTATTTAAACTGTCATATTCATGTAAATGTCGTGTGTAATGGCTTATGTTTGCAAAATCAAGATAAAATAGCTGTTTTCAGCTTGCAAAAACATACAAAATGCTGTTTTCAAGTATTTAAACTGTCATATTCATGTTTCTGTCATGTATAATAGCTAATTTTAGTGAAAGCAAGATAAAAATGCTGTTTAAAGCATACAAAAGCATACAAAACACCGTTTTCAAGTATTTAAACTGTCATATTCATGTTTCTGTCGTGTATAATAGCTAATGTTGGTGAAAGCAAGATAAAAATGCTGTTTGAAGCATGCATAAGCATACAAAACACCGTTTTCAAGTATTTAAACTGTCATATTCATGTATATGTCGTGAGTAATGGCTTATGTTTGCAAAATCAAGATAAAATAGCTGCTTTCAGCTTGCAAAAACATACAAAATGCTGTTTTCAAGTATTTAAACTTTCATATTCATGTATGTGTCGTGTGTAACGGCTTATGTTTGCAAAATCAAGATAAAATAGCTGTTTTTAGCTTGCAAAAACATGCAAAATGCTGTTTTCAAGTATTTAAACTGTCATATGCATGTATATGTCGTGTGTAATGGCTTATGTTTGCAAAATCAAGATAAAATAGCTGTTTTCAGCTTGCAAAAACATACAAAATGCTGTTTTCAAGTATTTAAACTGTCATATTCATGTTTCTGTCGTGTATAATAGCTAATGTTGGTGAAAGCAAGATAAAAATGCTGTTTTAAGCATGCAAAAGCATACAAAACACCGTTTTCAAGTATTTAAACTGTCATATTTATGTATATGTCGTATGTAATGGCTTATGTTTGCAAAATCTAGATAAAATATCTGTTTTCAGCTTGCAAAAACCTACAAAATGCAGTTTTCAAGTATTTAAACTGTCATATTCATGTATATGTAGTGTGTAATGGCTTATGTTTGCAAAATCAAGATAAAATAGCTGTTTTCAGCTTGCAAAAACATACAACGTGCTGTTTTCTAGGATTTAAACTATCATAATCATGTATATGTCGTGTGTAATGGCTTATGTTTGCAAAATCAAGATAAAAGAGCTGTTTTAAGCTTGCAAAAACATACAAAATGCTGTTTTCAAGTATTTAAATTGTCATATTCATGTTTCTGTCGTGTATAATAGCTAATGTTGGTGAAAACAAGATAAAAATGCTGTTTTAAGCATGCAAAAGCATACAAAAGACCGTTTTCAAGTATTTAAACTGTCATATTCATGTATATGTCGTGAGTAATGGCTTATGTTTACAAAATCAAGATAAAATAGCTGCTTTCAGCTTGCAAAAACATACAAAATGCTGTTTTCAAGTATTTAAATTGTCATATTCATGTTTCTGTCGTGTATAATAGCTAATGTTGGTGAAAGCAAGATAAAAATGCTGTTTTAAGCATGCATAAGCATACAAAACACCGTTTTCAAGTATTTAAACTGTCATATTCATGTATATGTCGTGTGTAATGGCTTATGTTTGCAAAATCAAGATAAAATAGCTTTTTCAGCTTGCAAAAACATACAAAATGCTGTTTTCAAGTATTTAAATTGTTATATTTATGTTTCTGTCGTGTATAATAGCTAATGTTGGTGAAAACAAGAAAAAATGCTGTTTTAAGCATGCAAAAGCATACAAAACACCGTTTTCAAGTATTTAAACTGTCATATTCATGTATATGTCGTGAGTAATGGCTTATGTTTGCAAAATCAAGATAAAATAGCTGCTTTCAGCTTGCAAAAACATACAAAATGCTGTTTTCAAGTATTTAAACTTTCATATTCATGTATGTGTCGTGTGTAACGGCTTATGTTTGCAAAATCAAGATAAAATAGCTGTTTTCAGCTTGCAAAAACATACAAAATGCTGTTTTCAAGTATTTAAACTGTCATATTCAAGTATATGTCGTGTGTAATGGCTTATGTTTGCAAAATCAAGATAAAATAGCTGTTTTCAGCTTGCAAAAACATACAAAATGCTGTTTTCAAGTATTTAAACTGTCATATTCATGTTTCTGTCGTGTACAATAGCTAATGATGGTGAAAGTAAGATAAAAATGCTGTTTTAAGCATGCATAAGCATACAAAACACCGTTTTCAAGGATTTAAACTGTCATATTCATGTATATGTCGTGTGTAATGGCTTATGTTTTTAAAATCAAGATAAAATAGCTGTTTTCAGCTTGCAAAAACATACAAAATGCTGTTTTCAAGTATTTGAACTGTCATATTCATGTTTATGTCGTGTGTAATGGCTTATGTTTGCAAAATCAAGATAAAATTGCTGTTTTCAGCATGCAAAAACGTACAAAATGCTGTTTTCAAGTATTAAAACTGTCATTTTCATGTTTCTGTCGTGTATAATACCTAATTTTGGTGAAAGCAAGATAAAAATGGTGTTTTAAGCATGCAAAAGCATACAAAACACCGTTTTCAAGTATTTAAACTGTCATATTCATGTTTCTGTCGTGTATAATAGCTAATGTTGGTGAAAGCAAGATAAAAATGTTGTTTTAAGCATGCATAAGCATACAAAACACCGTTTTCAAGTATTTAAACGGTCATATTCATGTATATGTCGTGTGTAATGGCTTATGTTTGTAAAATAAAGATAAAATAGCTGTTTTCAGCTTGCAAAAACATACAAAATGCTGTTTTCAAATATTTAAACTGTCATATTTATGTATATGTCGTGTGTAATGGCTTATGTGTGCAAAATCAAGATAAAATCGCTGTTTTCAGCTTGCAAAAACATACAAAATACTGTTTTCAAGTATATAAACTGTCATATTCATGTATATGTCGTGTGTAATGGCTTATGTTTGCAAAATCAAGATAAAATAGCTGTTTTCAGCTTGCAAAAACATACAAAATGCTGTTTTCAAGTATTTAAACTTTCATATTCATGTATATGTCGTGTGTAACGGCTTATGTTTGCAAAATCAAGATAAAATAGCTGTTTTCAGCTTGCAAAAACATACAAAATGCTGTTTTCAAGTATTTAAACTGTCATATTCATGTATATGTCGTGTGTAATGGCTTATGTTTGCAAAATCAAGATAAAATAGCTGTTTTCAGCTTGTAAAAACATACAAAATGCTGTTTTCAAGTATTTTAACTGTCATATTCATGTATATGTCGTGTGTAATGGCTTATGTTTGCAAAATCAAGATAAAATAGTTGTTTTCAGTTTGCAAAAACATACAAAATGCTGTTTTCAAGTATTTAAACTGTCATATTCATGTTTCTGTCGTATACAATAGCTAATGTTGGTGAAAGTAAGATAAAAATGCTGTTTTAAGCATGCATAAGCATACAAAACACCGTTTTCAAGTATTTAAACTGTCATATTCATGTATATGTCGTGTGTAATTGCTTATGTTTGTAAAATTAAGATAGAATAGCTGTTTTCAGCTTGCAAAAACATACAAAATGCTGTTTTCAGGTGTTTAAATTGTCATATTCATGTTTCTGTCGTGTATAATAAATAATGTTGGTGAAAGCAAGATAAAAATGCTGTTTTAAACATGCAAAAGCATACAAAACACCATTTTCAAGTATTTAAACTGTCATATTCATGTATATGTCGTGTGTAATGGCTTATGTTTGCAAAATCAAGATAAAATAGCTGTTTTCAGCTTGCAAAAACATACAAAATGCTGTTTTCAAGTATTTAAACTGTCATATTCATGTTTCTGTCGTGTATAATAGCTAATTTTGGTGAAAGCAAGATAAAAATGGTGTTTTAAGCATGCAAAAGCATACAAAACACCGTTTTCAAGTATTTAAACTGTCATATTCATGTTTCTGTCGTGTGTAATAGCTAAT
The DNA here is from genome assembly GCA_963942605.1 of Poecilus cupreus. Taxonomy (NCBI): domain Eukaryota; kingdom Metazoa; phylum Arthropoda; class Insecta; order Coleoptera; family Carabidae; genus Poecilus; species Poecilus cupreus. Next base: position 113,277 of record CAWWDY010001871.1, read on the forward strand.
GTTGGTGAAAGCAAGATAAAAATGTTGTTCTAAGCATGCATAAGCATACAAAACACCGTTTTCAAGTATTTAAACTGTCATATTCATGTATATGTCGTGTGTAATGGCTTATGTTTGTAAAATCAAGATAAAATAGCTGTTTTCAGCTTGCGAAAACATACAAAATGCTGTTTTCAAGTATTTAAACTGTCATATTTATGTATATGTCGTGTGTAATGGCTTATGTTTGCAAAATCAAGATAAAATAGCTGTTTTCAGCTTGCAAAAACATACAAAATGCTGTTTTCAAGTATTTAAACTGTCAAATTCATGTTTCTGTCGTGTATAATAGCTAATTTTGGTGAAAGCAAGATCAAAATGGTGTTTTAAGCATGCAAAAGCATACAAAACACCGTTTTCAAGTATTTAAACTGTCATATTCATGTATATGTCGTGTGTAATGGCTTATGTTTTTAAAATCAAGATAAAATAGCTGTTTTCAGCTTGCAAAAACATACAAAATGCTGTTTTCAAGTATTTGAACTGTCATATTCATGTTTATGTCGTGTGTAATGGCTTATGTTTGCAAAATCAAGATAAAATTGCTGTTTTCAGCATGCAAAAACGTACAAAATGCTGTTTTCAAGTATTAAAACTGTCATATTCATGTTTCTGTCGTGTATAATACCTAATTTTGGTGAAAGCAAGATAAAAATGGTGTTTTAAGCATGCAAAAGCATACAAAACACCGTTTTCAAGTATTTAAACTGTCATATTCATGTTTCTGTCGTGTATAATAGCTAATGTTGGTGAAAGCAAGATAAAAATGTTGTTTTAAGCATGCATAAGCATACAAAACACCGTTTTCAAGTATTTAAACGGTCATATTCATGTATATGTCGTGTGTAATGGCTTATGTTTGTAAAATAAAGATAAAATAGCTGTTTTCAGCTTGCAAAAACATACAAAATGCTGTTTTCAAATATTTAAACTGTCATATTTATGTATATGTCGTGTGTAATGGCTTATGTGTGCAAAATCAAGATAAAATCGCTGTTTTCAGCTTGCAAAAACATACAAAATACTGTTTTTAAGTATATAAACTGTCATATTCATGTATATGTCGTGTGTAATGGCTTATGTTTGCAAAATCAAGATAAAATAGCTGTTTTCAGCTTGCAAAAACATACAAAATGCTGTTTTCAAGTATTTAAACTTTCATATTCATGTATATGTCGTGTGTAACGGCTTATGTTTGCAAAATCAAGATAAAATAGCTGTTTTCAGCTTGCAAAAACATACAAAATGCTGTTTTCAAGTATTTAAACTGTCATATTCATGTATATGTCGTGTGTAATGGCTTATGTTTGCAAAATCAAGATAAAATAGCTGTTTTCAGCTTGTAAAAACATACAAAATGCTGTTTTCAAGTATTTTAACTGTCATATTCATGTATATGTCGTGTGTAATGGCTTATGTTTGCAAAATCAAGATAAAATAGTTGTTTTCAGTTTGCAAAAACATACAAAATGCTGTTTTCAAGTATTTAAACTGTCATATTCATGTTTCTGTCGTATACAATAGCTAATGTTGGTGAAAGTAAGATAAAAATGCTGTTTTAAGCATGCATAAGCATACAAAACACCGTTTTCAAGTATTTAAACTGTCATATTCATGTATATGTCGTGTGTAATTGCTTATGTTTGTAAAATTAAGATAGAATAGCTGTTTTCAGCTTGCAAAAACATACAAAATGCTGTTTTCAGGTGTTTAAATTGTCATATTCATGTTTCTGTCGTGTATAATAAATAATGTTGGTGAAAGCAAGATAAAAATGCTGTTTTAAACATGCAAAAGCATACAAAACACCATTTTCAAGTATTTAAACTGTCATATTCATGTATATGTCGTGTGTAATGGCTTATGTTTGCAAAATCAAGATAAAATAGCTGTTTTCAGCTTGCAAAAACATACAAAATGCTGTTTTCAAGTATTTAAACTGTCATATTCATGTTTCTGTCGTGTATAATAGCTAATTTTGGTGAAAGCAAGATAAAAATGGTGTTTTAAGCATGCAAAAGCATACAAAACACCGTTTTCAAGTATTTAAACTGTCATATTCATGTTTCTGTCGTGTGTAATAGCTAATGTTGGTGAAAGCAAGATAAAAATGTTGTTCTAAGCATGCATAAGCATACAAAACACCGTTTTCAAGTATTTAAACTGTCATATTCATGTATATGTCGTGTGTAATGGCTTATGTTTGTAAAATCAAGATAAAATAGCTGTTTTCAGCTTGCGAAAACATACAAAATGCTGTTTTCAAGTATTTAAACTGTCATATTTATGTATATGTCGTGTGTAATGGCTTATGTTTGCAAAATCAAGATAAAATAGCTGTTTTCAGCTTGCAAAAACATACAAAATGCTGTTTTCAAGTATTTAAACTGTCAAATTCATGTTTCTGTCGTGTATAATAGCTAATTTTGGTGAAAGCAAGATCAAAATGGTGTTTTAAGCATGCAAAAGCATACAAAACACCGTTTTCAAGTATTTAAACTGTCATATTCATGTATATGTCGTGTGTAATGGCTTATGTTTTTAAAATCAAGATAAAATAGCTGTTTTCAGCTTGCAAAAACATACAAAATGCTGTTTTCAAGTATTTGAACTGTCATATTCATGTTTATGTCGTGTGTAATGGCTTATGTTTGCAAAATCAAGATAAAATTGCTGTTTTCAGCATGCAAAAACGTACAAAATGCTGTTTTCAAGTATTAAAACTGTCATATTCATGTTTCTGTCGTGTATAATACCTAATTTTGGTGAAAGCAAGATAAAAATGGTGTTTTAAGCATGCAAAAGCATACAAAACACCGTTTTCAAGTATTTAAACTGTCATATTCATGTTTCTGTCGTGTATAATAGCTAATGTTGGTGAAAGCAAGATAAAAATGTTGTTTTAAGCATGCATAAGCATACAAAACACCGTTTTCAAGTATTTAAACGGTCATATTCATGTATATGTCGTGTGTAATGGCTTATGTTTGTAAAATAAAGATAAAATAGCTGTTTTCAGCTTGCAAAAACATACAAAATGCTGTTTTCAAATATTTAAACTGTCATATTTATGTATATGTCGTGTGTAATGGCTTATGTGTGCAAAATCAAGATAAAATCGCTGTTTTCAGCTTGCAAAAACATACAAAATACTGTTTTTAAGTATATAAACTGTCATATTCATGTATATGTCGTGTGTAATGGCTTATGTTTGCAAAATCAAGATAAAATAGCTGTTTTCAGCTTGCAAAAACATACAAAATGCTGTTTTCAAGTATTTAAACTTTCATATTCATGTATATGTCGTGTGTAACGGCTTATGTTTGCAAAATCAAGATAAAATAGCTGTTTTCAGCTTGCAAAAACATACAAAATGCTGTTTTCAAGTATTTAAACTGTCATATTCATGTATATGTCGTGTGTAATGGCTTATGTTTGCAAAATCAAGATAAAATAGCTGTTTTCAGCTTGTAAAAACATACAAAATGCTGTTTTCAAGTATTTTAACTGTCATATTCATGTATATGTCGTGTGTAATGGCTTATGTTTGCAAAATCAAGATAAAATAGTTGTTTTCAGTTTGCAAAAACATACAAAATGCTGTTTTCAAGTATTTAAACTGTCATATTCATGTTTCTGTCGTATACAATAGCTAATGTTGGTGAAAGTAAGATAAAAATGCTGTTTTAAGCATGCATAAGCATACAAAACACCGTTTTCAAGTATTTAAACTGTCATATTCATGTATATGTCGTGTGTAATGGCTTATGTTTGTAAAATTAAGATAGAATAGCTGTTTTCAGCTTGCAAAAACATACAAAATGCTGTTTTCAGGTGTTTAAATTGTCATATTCATGTTTCTGTCGTGTATAATAAATAATGTTGGTGAAAGCAAGATAAAAATGCTGTTTTAAACATGCAAAAGCATACAAAACACCATTTTCAAGTATTTAAACTGTCATATTCATGTATATGTCGTGTGTAATGGCTTATGTTTGCAAAATCAAGATAAAATAGCTGTTTTCAGCTTGCAAAAACATACAAAATGCTGTTTTCAAGTATTTAAACTGTCATATTCATGTTTCTGTCGTGTATAATAGCTAATTTTGGTGAAAGCAAGATAAAAATGGTGTTTTAAGCATGCAAAAGCATACAAAACACCGTTTTCAAGTATTTAAACTGTCATATTCATGTTTCTGTCGTGTGTAATAGCTAATGTTGGTGAAAGCAAGATAAAAATGTTGTTCTAAGCATGCATAAGCATACAAAACACCGTTTTCAAGTATTTAAACTGTCATATTCATGTATATGTCGTGTGTAATGGCTTATGTTTGTAAAATCAAGATAAAATAGCTGTTTTCAGCTTGCGAAAACATACAAAATGCTGTTTTCAAGTATTTAAACTGTCATATTTATGTATATGTCGTGTGTAATGGCTTATGTTTGCAAAATCAAGATAAAATAGCTGTTTTCAGCTTGCAAAAACATACAAAATGCTGTTTTCAAGTATTTAAACTGTCATATTCATGTTTCTGTCGTGTATAATAGCTAATTTTGGTGAAAGCAAGATCAAAATGGTGTTTTAAGCATGCAAAAGCATACAAAACACCGTTTTCAAGTATTTAAACTGTCATATTCATGTATATGTCGTGCGTAATGGCTTATGTTTGTAAAATCAAGATAAAATAGCTGTTTTCAGCTTGCAAAAACATACAAAATGCTGTTTTCAAGTATTTAAACTGTCATATTTATGTATATGTCGTGTGTAATGGCTTATGTTTGCAAAATCAAGATAAAATAGCTGTTTTCAGCTTGCAAAAACATACAAAATGCTGTTTTCAAGTATTTAAACTGTCATATTCATGTTTCTGTCGTGTATAATAGCTAATTTTGGTGAAAGCAAGATCAAAATGGTGTTTTAAGCATGCAAAAGCATACAAAACACCGTTTTCAAGTATTTAAACTGTCATATTCATGTTTCTGTCGTGTGTAATAGCTAATGTTGGTGAAAGCAAGATAAAAATGTTGTTTTAAGCATGCATAAGCATACAAAACACCGTTTTCAAGTATTTAAACTGTCATATTCATGTATATGTCGTGTGTAATGGCTTATGTTTGTAAAATCAAGATAAAATAGCTGTTTGCAGCTTGCAAAAACATACAAAATGCTGTTTCAAATATTTAAACTGTCATATTCATGTATATGTCGTGTGTAATGGCTTATGTTTGCAAAATCAAGATAAAATAGCTGTATTCAGCTTGCAAAAACATACGCAATGCTGTTTTCAAGTATTTAAACTGTCATATTCATGAATATGTCGTGGGTAATGGCTTATGTTTGCAAAATCAAGATAAAATAGCTGTTTTCAGCTTGCAAAAACATACAAAATGCTGTTTTCAAGTATTTAAACTGTCATATTCATGTTTCTGTCGTGTATAATAGCTAATTTTGGTGAAAGCAAGATCAAAATGGTGTTTTAAGCATGCAAAAGCATACAAAACACCGTTTTCAAGTATTTAAACTGTCATATTCATGTATATGTCGTGCGTAATGGCTTATGTTTGTAAAATCAAGATAAAATAGCTGTTTTCAGCTTGCAAAAACATACAAAATGCTGTTTTCAAGTATTTAAACTGTCATATTTATGTATATGTCGTGTGTAATGGCTTATGTTTGCAAAATCAAGATAAAATAGCTGTTTTCAGCTTGCAAAAACATACAAAATGCTGTTTTCAAGTATTTAAACTGTCATATTCATGTTTCTGTCGTGTATAATAGCTAATTTTGGTGAAAGCAAGATCAAAATGGTGTTTAAGCATGCAAAAGCATACAAAACACCGTTTTCAAGTATTTAAACTGTCATATTCATGTTTCTGTCGTGTGTAATAGCTAATGTTGGTGAAAGCAAGATAAAAATGTTGTTTTAAGCATGCATAAGCATACAAAACACCGTTTTCAAGTATTTAAACTGTCATATTCATGTATATGTCGTGTGTAATGGCTTATGTTTGTAAATCAAGATAAAATAGCTGTTTGCAGCTTGCAAAAACATACAAAATGCTGTTTTCAAATATTTAAACTGTCATATTCATGTATATGTCGTGTGTAATGGCTTATGTTTGCAAAATCAAGATAAAATAGCTGTATTCAGCTTGCAAAAACATACGCAATGCTGTTTTCAAGTATTTAAACTGTCATATTCATGAATATGTCGTGGGTAATGGCTTATGTTTGCAAAATCAAGATAAAATAGCTGTTTTCAGCTTGCAAAAACATACAAAATGCTGTTTTCAAGTATTTAAACTGTCATATTCATGTTTCTGTCGTGTATAATAGCTAATGTTGGTGAATGCAAGATAAAAATGCTGTTTTAAGCATGCAAAAGCATACAAAACACCGTTTTCAAGTATTTAAACTGTCATATTTAGGTATACGTCGTGTGTAATGGCTTATGTTTGCAAAATCAAGAAAAAATAGTTGTTTTCAGCTTGCAAAAACATACAAAATGCTGTTTTCAAGTATTTAAACTTTCATATTCATGTATATGTCGTGTGTAACGGCTTATGTTTGCAAAATCAAGATAAAATAGCTGTTTTCAGCTTGCAAAAACATACAAAATGCTGTTTTCAAGTATTTAAACTGTCATATTCATGTATATGTCGTGTGTAATGGCTTATGTTTGCAAAATCAAGATAAAATAGCTGTTTTCAGCTTGCAAAAACATACAAAATGCTGTTTTCATGTATTTAAACTGTCATATTCATGTATATGTCGTGTGTAATGGTTTATGTTTGCAAAATCAAGATAAAATAGCTGTTTCAGCTTGCAAAAACCTACAAAATGCTGTTTTCAGGTATTTAAATTGTCATATTCATGTTTCTGTCGTGTATAATAGATATTGTTGGTGAAAGCAAGATAAAATGCTGTTTTAAGCATGCAAAAGCATACAAAACACCATTTTCAAGTATTTAAACTGTCATATTCATGTATATGTCGTGTGTAATGGCTTATGTTTGCAAAATCAAGATAAAATAGCTGTTTTCAGCTTGCAAAAACATACAAAATGCTGTTTTCAAGTATTTAAACTGTCATATTCATGTTTCTGTCGTGTACAATAGCTAATGTTGGTGAAAGTAAGATAAAAATGCTGTTTTAAGCATGCATAAGCATACAAAACACCGTTTTCAAGAATTTAAACTGTCATATTCATGTATATGTCGTGTGTAATGGCTTATGTTTGTAAAATCAAGATAAAATAGCTGTTTTCAGCTTGCAAAAACATACAAAATGCTGTTTTCAAGTATTTAAACTGTCATATTCATGTATATGTCGTGTGTAATGGCTTATGTTTGCAAAATCAAGATAAAATAGCTGTTTTCAGCTTGCAAAAACATACAAAATGCTGTTTTCATGTATTTAAACTGTCATATTCATGTATATGTCGTGTGTAATGGTTTATGTTTGCAAAATCAAGATAAAATAGCTGTTTCAGCTTGCAAAAACCTACAAAATGCTGTTTTCAGGTATTTAAATTGTCATATTCATGTTTCTGTCGTGTATAATAGATATTGTTGGTGAAAGCAAGATAAAAATGCTGTTTTAAGCATGCAAAAGCATACAAAACACCATTTTCAAGTATTTAAACTGTCATATTCATGTATATGTCGTGTGTAATGGCTTATGTTTGCAAAATTAAGATAAAATAGCTGTTTTCAGCTTGCAAAAACATACAAAATGCTGTTTTCAAGTATTTAAACTGTCATATTCATGTTTCTGTCGTGTACAATAGCTAATGTTGGTGAAAGTAAGATAAAAATGCTGTTTTAAGCATGCATAAGCATACAAAACACCGTTTTCAAGTATTTAAACTGTCATATTCATGTATATGTCGTGTGTAATGGCTTATGTTTGTAAAATCAAGATAAAATAGCTGTTTTCAGCTTGCAGCTTGCAAAAACATACAAAATGCTGTTATCAAGTATTTAAACTGTCATATTCATGTTTATGTCGTGTGTAATGGCTTATGTTTGCAAAATCAAGATAAAATAGCTGTTTACAGCTTGCAAAAACATACAAAATGCTGTTTTCAGGTATTTAAATTGTCATATTAATGTTTCTGTCGTGTATAATAAATAATGTTGGTGAAAGCAAGATAAAAATGCTGTTTTAAGCATGCAAAAGCATACAAAACACCATTTTCAAGTATTTAAACTGTCATATTCATGTTTATGTCGTGTGTAATGGCTAATTTTTGCAAAATGAAGATAAAATATCTGTTTTCAGCTTGCAAAAACATACAAAATGCTGTTTTCAGGTATTTAAATTGTCATATTCATGTTTCTGTCGTGTACAATAGCTAATGTTGGTGAAAGTAAGATAAAAATGCTGTTTTAAGCATGCATAAGCATACAAAACACCGTTTTCAAGTATTTAAACTGTCATATTCATGTATATGTCGTGCGTAATGGCTTATGTTTGTAAAATCAAGATAAAATAGCTGTTTTCAGCTTGCAAAAACATACAAAATGCTGTTTTCAAGTATTTAAACTGTCATATTTATGTATATGTCGTGTGTAATGGCTTATGTTTGCAAAATCAAGATAAAATAGCTGGTTTTCAGCTTGCAAAAACATACAAAATGCTGTTTTCAAGTATTTAAACTGTCATATTCATGTTTCTGTCGTGTATAATAGCTAATTTTGGTGAAAGCAAGATCAAAATGGTGTTTTAAGCATGCAAAAGCATACAAAACACCGTTTTCAAGTATTTAAACTGTCATATTCTTGTTTCTGTCGTGTGTAATAGCTAATGTTGGTGAAAGCAAGATAAAAATGTTGTTTTAAGCATGCATAAGCATACAAAACACCGTTTTCAAGTATTTAAACTGTCATATTCATGCATATGTCGTGTGTAATGGCTTATGTTTGTAAAATCAAGATAAAATAGCTGTTTGCAGCTTGCAAAAAACATACAAAATGTTGTTTTCAAATATTTAAACTGTCATATTCATGTATATGTCGTGTGTAATGGCTTATGTTTTGCAAAATCAAGATAAAATAGCTGTATTCAGCTTGCAAAAACATACGCAATGCTATTTTCAAGTATTTAAACTGTCATATTCATGAATATGTCGTGGGTAATGGCTTATGTTTGCAAAAATCAAGATAAAATAGCTGTTTTTAGCTTGCAAAAACATACAAAATGCTGTTTTCAAGTATTTAAACTGTCATATTCATGTTTCTGTCGTGTATAATAGCTAATGTTGGTGAAAGCAAGATAAAAATGCTGTTTTAAGCATGCAAAAGCATACAAAACACCGTTTTCAAGTATTTAAACTGTCATATTTATATGTCGTGTGTAACGGCTTATGTTTGCAAAATCAAGATAAAATAGCTGTTTTCAGCTTGCAAAAACATACAAAATGCTGTTTTCAAGTATTTAAACTGTCATATTCATGTATATGTCGTGTGTAATGGCTTATGTTTGCAAAATCAAGATAAAATAGCTGTTTTCAGATTGCAGAAACATACAAAATGCTGCTTTCAGGTATTTAAATTGTCATATTCATGTTTCTGTCGTGTATAATAAATAATGTTGGTGAAAGCAAGATAAAACTGCTGTTTTAAGCATGCAAAAGCATACAAAACACCATTTTCAAGTATTTTAACTGTCATATTCATGTATATGTCGTGTGTAATGGCTTATGTTTGCAAAATCAAGATAAAATAGCTGTTTTTAGCTTGCAAAAACATACAAAATGCTGTTTTCAAGTATTTAAACTGTCATATTCATGTTTCTGTCGTGTACAATAGCTAATGTTGGTGAAAGTAAGATAAAAATGCTGTTTTAAGCATGCATAAGCATACAAAACACCGTTTTCAAGTATTTAAACTGTCATATTAATGTATATGTCGTGTGTAATGGCTTATGTTTGTAAAATCAAGATAAAATAGCTGTTTTCAGCTTGCAAAAACATACAAAATGCTGTTTTCAAGTATTTAAACTGTCATATTCATGTATATTTAGTGGCAATAAAATATATTTGAAAAATTGTCACTAATGTTTATCTATATTGGCTGGAGCCAATATGAATACAAAAATATTTTTATTTATTGAATGGTAAATAATATATGTAATAAATTTACACAGCGAGACTTTTAATGCTTGTATATTTTTCTAATTTTTTCTAATCTGTTTTTAACAAAAAATACATAACTACCAAAAATAATTACCCTTTTTTCTTTTTTTTTGGTTTCTTGATTTTTATAAATTCAAAAATAATTATTTGTAGTAGGCCACTACACTACCCCCTCCCAACAACAAAGAAAATTAAGGAAAAAGGGTAACAATATAACACAATCAACTAACAAGTTAAATAATTTGAGAAACACATAAAATTATACAAGTGTGGAGTAATGAGTGTTCGCATATCGAAATCAATTCGGTAAATAAGCAGGCTTTAACCGGTCAATTGTTACAGTTTCGGTTTTATTTTTAATCAGAATTTTGAAAAATTTGTCATAACGCTTGATTACTGGAAAAGGACCTAGGTATGGCTGTTGTAGAATTGGACCAATTGCATCATTACGAATGAAAACATGACTAGTTTTAAATAAATCTGGATGTACATATGATTGTTTATTTTGTAATGTTGAAGTTGTTGGAATAAATTTAATAATAGCTGATTTGACATTAGTTAAATAATTTGGAAAATTAATTTCATCGTTGTTTGGTTTGATAATGAATTCGCCTGGTAATTTTAAAGGTTCGCCGTAGACTAACTCTGCTGCACTGCAGTTGATAGGTACCTTACAATATGAACGTAGGCCAAGTAAAATTATTGGAAGCGATGTTAACCAATCAGAGGAATTGCTTATTGCTTTAAGGGATGTTTTTAGTTGTCTGTGGAATCTCTCAATTAACCCGTTTGCTTGGGGATGATAAGAAGTTGTTGTAATATGCTTAATGTTTAACATTGTTGTTAATCGTTTGAATAGGGTTGAATTAAATTGTTGTCCTCGGTCTGAGGTAATTATTGAAGGAACGCCGAATCTTGCAATCCAATCAGAGATAAGAGCTTTAGCTATATTTTCGGCTGATGGTTCTTTCAAAGGAATTACTTCCGGCCATCTGGTGAAACGGTCAATACAAGTTAGAATATGAGTAAATCCTTTAGATGGTGGTAATTTAACAAGATCTACGTGAATCATATTAAATCTTTTCCGTGGTTTTGGAAAGTCTCCGATAGGAGAATTTACATGCCGCGTAATTTTTGATTTTTGGCAGTTTAAACATGTTTTAACTTTATTTCGTATTTCAGAATGCATATTAGGCCATACAAAACGTTGAGAAATTAATTTGTCTGTTGCTTTTGCTCCAGGATGAGACATTGAATGAAACTGATCAAAAATGATATCTCGAAATTTTTTTGGAATAAATGGTCGTGGCGAATTCATTGAAACATCACACGTTAAATCAAATTTTGAATTTTCAAGTTGATAATCTACTAATTTCAAATTTGTATTGTTACTATTTTTTATTTTAAGTAGGTCTTCGTCTGATTGTTGTTCTAAAGCTATTTGTTTGTAATCTATTTGTTTATTGTTAAACATCGTTGATATATGAATTCTTGATAAAGCATCAGCCACAGGATTATTTTTACCAGAAATGTGACGTATATCACTTGTAAATTGGAAAATGTAATCTAATTGTCTGATCTCTCTTGGATTGTATACGTTGCTCTGTTTAATTTTGGAAATGTATGTTAAAGGTTTATGATCAGTATAAACAAAGAATTGTGTTCCCTCAATAAAATATCTAAATTTTTTAATCGATGAATAAATTGCCAATAATTCTCTACCAAAGGCGCTATATTTTTTTTCAGTGAGAGTTAAAGCTCTCGAATAAAATGCTATTGGTTTCCAGGCGTTGGAAACGTATTGTTGTAAAACCGCCCCAATTGCGTCATTGGAGGCATCCACCATTATACTTGTTTGTGCTGTTTGGTCGGGAAAAATCAATGTAGTTGATTTAACTAATTCGTTTTTTATTAAATTAAATGCCTTTATTGCATCATTGTTCCACGTAACTTTTTTTAAAATATCTTTTGGACTAGTTATTAATTTATTAACAGGGTTTAAAATTATAGCGCAATGTGGTATGAAACGATTGTAAAAATTTATTAGCCCTAGAAACTCACGTAGTTTACGTTGTGTGTCTGGAAGAGGGAATTTTAAAATTGCTTCTACTTTAGATTCCAAAGGTTGTATTCCATTCTTAGAAATTGAATGTCCTAAAAATTCTATTTTATTTAAACCAAATTGCGATTTATTTGTATTAATTATAATTTCAAATTTGTTTAATCTTTCGAAAACTTTTTGTAAGTGGTCTAGGTGTTGTTTTGGGGAATTGCTTGCTATCAGCAGATCATCTAAGTATGCAAAACAAAAATCTAAACCTCTAGTGACTTCGTCGATAAATCTCTGAAATGTTTGGGCACTATTTCGTAAACCGAAGGGCATTACTGTATATTCATAAAGGCCGAAAGGGGTTGTTATTGCAGTTTTTGAAATTGAATCTGTATCCATCGGAATTTGGTGGTAAGCTTGTACTAAATCAATTTTGGGATAAATGTTAGTATTTTGTAAATAAGTTGTAAAGTCGTGTAGATGTGGTATAGGATACCTATCAGGAATTGTTTGTGCATTCAAAGCGCGATAATCCCCACACGGACGCCATTCCCCGTTCTTCTTTTGAACCAAGTGTAATGGTGATGCCCAATTACTAGAAGAGGGGCGTATCAAACCTTTTTGTAGCATTTTGTCAAATTCTTTTTTAGCTATAAGCAGCTTATCTGGAGCTAATCTTCTTGGCCTAGCGAACGCTGGAGCACCGGATGTGAGTACAAAATGTTTGACAGAATGTTTAATTTGTCGTGAAAAAGTAATTGGTTCAGTTAGCTTTGGAAATTTTGATAGCAGTTGGTAAAATTTATTTGTTGATTGTTTTTCTGTCATAATTACGTTTGTCAAAATGTTGTTGTCAAAAGTTTTATGCAATTGATCTGCTTCTATTAAGCGTTTATTTTTTAAGTTTATTAGTAAGTTGTAATGTTTAAGGAAATCTGCCCCAATAATCGAACTGTTGGTTTTAGCAATAATGAACTTCCAGGTGAATAATTTGGAGAGTCCTAAATCTAATTTTAGGGTTCTTGTACCGTAAGTAACAATTGACGTGTTATTGGCTGCTTGGAGTGTTAAAACACTTTTTGAAAGCTTGAATTGATTTGAAATATGAAAAACACTCACCTGAGCTCCTGTGTCAATTAAGAAACGGTGGCCAGAAAAACGATCTTGAACGTAAAATAAGTTTGATTTTGGAGAATTATATCTGTGATAAAGAGAAATAGGTTTTGAAGTATTATTATTTATAGGCAACGGTGAGTGAATAGTCACCTTTTCTTTAATTAGACTTTTATAATTTGAACATGGAGGAACGCATTTGTGTGCTCTTTTGCCGAACGTGTAATGATACCAACATAGCGTTGATTTTGAAGACTCAGGAGCATATTCTCTGGAAGTACGAGGGAAAAACTGATGTGAAGTAGATGTCATCTTGTTCTTTAGTTCCTTGACGTCATGCACGAGTTGTTGAAGAACTTGGTTGGTTTTATGTTCTGAAGATTCCGAAATTGAAGTAATTTGATCTTGATTGATGGCAAGAATTTTGTCAGCGATATCTGCTTTCTCTTCAAGGTTTGTGTTGATGGATGCTGATAACACAATTTGAACGTTTTTTGGAAGTTTCTGCAGAAAGATTTCTTCTAGGATAGATTCGTCTAAAGTTTTCCTGCCAATTAATTGTCTCATGTATCTGAGGAGTTGTGAAGGTTTTTTATCATCGGTTGAAGAAAAATTGAGAAATTGCTGTAGTTTTTCAGAGTCTGATAGGCTGATTCTTTTAATCAAGGTTTGTTTCAGGTTAGTGTATGGAAAATCTTCTGAGGGACTGACAATTAAATCCCTGACTTCACTTGCATATTGGGGAGTCAAGAAGGAAATGAGTTTCGAAAATTTGCTGAACTCACTTGTTATCCTGTGACTTTGAAAAATGATTTCCACTTGGGCAAACCATAATTCCGGGTCTGCAGGCCAGAATTCTGGTACTTTAATGGCTGGTGTTAAGGCAGAGATGTCAGGGCTTGTTGTAAGCGAGTCCAGAGGGCTTGTAGTAGACTCCATGTAATGAGATAGAAGAGTAAGTCGGGGTCACCAATTTAGTGGCAATAAAATATATTTGAAAAATTGTCACTAATGTTTATCTATATTGGCTGGAGCCAATATGAATACAAAAATATTTTTATTTATTGAATGGTAAATAATATATGTAATAAATTTACACAGCGAGACTTTTAATGCTTGTATATTTTTCTAATTTTTTCTAATCTGTTTTTAACAAAAAATACATAACTACCAAAAATAATTACCCTTTTTTCTTTTTTTTTGGTTTCTTGATTTTTATAAATTCAAAAATAATAATTTGTAGTAGGCCACTACATATATGTCGTGTGTAATGGCTTATGTTTGCAAAATCAAGATAAAATAGCAGCTTTCAGCTTGCAAAAACATACAAAATGCTGTTTTCAAGTATTTAAACTGTCATATTCATGTATATGTCGTGTGTAATGGCTTATGTTTGCAAAATCAAGATAAAATAGCTGTTTTCAGCTTGCAAAAACATACAAAATGCTGTTTTCAGGTATTTAAATTGTCATATTCATGTTTCTGTCGTGTATAATAGATATTGTTGGTGAAAGCAAGATAAAAATGCTGTTTTAAGCATGCAAAAGCATACATAACACCGTTTTCAAGTATTTAAACTGTCATATTCATGTATTTGTCGTGTGTAATGGCTTATGTTTGCAAAATCAAGATAAAATAGCTGTTTTCAGCTTGCAAAAACATACAAAATGCTGTTTTCAAGTATTTAAACTTTTATATTCATGTATATGTCGTGTGTAACGGCTTATGTTTGCAAAATCAAGATAAAATAGCTGTTTTCAGCTTGCAAAAACATACAAAATGCTGTTTTCAAGTATTTAAACTGTCATATTCATGTATATGTTGTGTGTAATGGCTTATGTTTGCAAAATCAAGATAAAATAGCTGTTTGCTGCTTGCAAAAACATACAAAATGCTGTTTTCAAGTACTTAAACTGTCATATTCATGTATAAGTCGTGTGTAATGGCTTATGTTTGCAAAATCAAGATAAAATAGCTGTTTTCAGCTTGCAAAAACATACAAAATGCTGTTTTCAGGTATTTAAATTGTCATATTCATGTTTCTGTCGTGTATAATAAATAATGTTGGTGAAAGCAAGATAAAAATGCTGTTTTAAGCATGCAAAAGCATACAAAACACAATTTTCAAGTATTTAAACTGTCATATTCATGTATATGTCGTGTGTAATGGCTTATGTTTGCAAAATCAAGATAAAATAACTGTTTTCAGCTTGCAAAAACATACAAAATGCAGTTTTCAAGTATTTAAACTGTCATATTCATGTTTCTGTAGTGTACAATAGCTAATGTTGGTGAAAGTAAGATAAAAATGCTGTTTTAAGCATGCATAAGCATACAAAACACCGTTTTCAAGTATTTAAACTGTCATATTCATGTATATGTCGTGTGTAATGGCTTATGTTTGTAAAATCAAGATAAAATAGCTGTTTTCAGCTTGCAAAAACATACAAAATACTGTTTTCAAGTATTTAAACTGTCATATTCATGTTTTTGTCGTGTATAATAGCTAATGTTGGTGAAAGCAAGATAAAAAATGCTGTTTTAAGCATGCAAAAGCATACAAAACACCGTTTTCAAGTATTTAAACTGTCATATTCATGTTTCTGTCGTGTATAATAGCTAATGTTGGTGAAAGCAAGATAGAAATGCTGGTTAAGCATGCATAAGCATACAAAACACCGTTTTCAAGTATTTAAACTGTCATATTCATGTATATGTCGTGTGTAATGGCTTATGTTTGCAAAATTAAGATAAAATAGCTGTTTTCAGCTTGCAAAAACATACAAAATGCTGTTTTCAAGTATTTAAACTGTCATATTCATGTTTCTGTCGTGTACAATAGCTAATGTTGGTGAAAGTAAGATAAAAATGCTGTTTTAAGCATGCATAAGCATACAAAACACCGTTTTCTAGTATTTAAACTGTCATATTCATGTATATGTCGTGTCTAATGGCTTATGTTTGTAAAATCAAGATAAAATAGCTGTTTTCAGCTTGCAAAAACATACAAAATGCTGTTTTCAAGTATGTAAACTGTCATATTCATGTTTCTGTCGTGTATAATAGCTAATGTTGGTGAAAGCAAGATAAAAATGCTGTTTTAAGCATGAAAAAGCATACAAAACACCGTTTTCAATTATTTAAACTGTCATATTCGTGTTTCTGTCGTGTATAATAGCTAATGTTGGTGAAAGAAAGATAAAAATGCTGTTTTAAGCATGCATAAGCATACAAAACACCGTTTTCAAGTATTTAAACTGTCATATTCATGTATATGTCGTGTGTAATGGCTTATGTTTGCAAAATTAAGATAAAGTAGCTGTTTTCAGCTTGCAAAAACATACAAAATGCTGTTTTCAAGTATTTAAACTGTCATATTCATGTTTCTGTCGTGTACAATAGCTAATGTTGGTGAAAGTAAAATAAAAATGCTGTTTTAAGCATGCATAAGCATACAAAACACCGTTTTCAAGTATTTAAACTGTCATATTCATGTATATGTCGTGTGTAATGGCTTATGTTTGTTAAATCAAGATAAAATAGCTGTTTTCAGCTTGCGAAAACATACAAAATGCTGTTTTCAAGTATGTAAACTGTCATATTCATGTTTCTGTCGTGTATAATAGCTAATGTTGGTGAAAGCAAGATAAAAATGCTGTTTTAAGCATGCATAAGCATACAAAACACCGTTTTCAAGTATTTAAACTGTCATATTCATGTATATGTCGTGTGTAATGGCTTATGTTTGCAAAATTAAGATAAAATAGCTGTTTTCAGCTTGCAAAAACATACAAAATGCAGTTTTCAAGTATTTAAACTGTCATATTCATGTTTCTGTCGTGTACAATAGCTAATGTTGGTGAAAGTAAAATAAAAATGCTGTTTTAAGCATGCATAAGCATACAAAACACCGTTTTCAAGTATTTAAACTCTCATATTCATGTATTTGTCGTGTGTAATGGCTTATGTTTGCAAAATCAAGATAAAATAGCTGTTTTCAGCTTGCAAAAACATACAAAATGCTGTTTTCAAGTATTTAAACTGTCATATTCATGTATATGTCGTGTGTAATAGCTTATGTTTGCAAAATCAAGATAAAATATCTGTTTTCAGCTTGCAAAAACCTACAAAATGCAATTTTCAAGTATTTAAACTGTCATATTCATGTATATGTAGTGTATAATAGCTAATGTTGGTGAAAGCAAGATAAAAATGCTGTTTTAAGCATGAAAAAGCATACAAAACACCGTTTTCAAGTATTTAAACTGTCATATTCATGTATATGTCGTGTGTAATGGCTTATGTTTGTAAAATCAAGATAAAATAGCTGTTTTCAGCTTGCGAAAACATACAAAATGCAGTTTTCAAGTATTTAAACTGTCATATTCATGTTTCTGTAGTGTACAATAGCTAATGTCGGTGAAAGTAAGATAAAAATGCTGTTTTAAGCATGCATAAGCATACAAAACACCGTTTTTAAGTATTTAAACTGTCATATTCATGTATATGTCGTGTGTAACGGCTTATGTTTGTAAAATCAAGATAAAATAGCTGTTTTCAGCTTGCAAAAACATACAAAATACTGTTTTCAAGTATTTAATCTGTCATATTCATGTTTTTGTCGTGTATAATAGCTAATGTTGGTGAAAGCAAGATAAAAAATGCTGTTTTAAGCATGCAAAAGCATACAAAACACCGTTTTCAAGTATTTAAACTGTCATATTCATGTTTCTGTCGTGTATAATAGCTAATGTTGGTGAAAGCATGATAGAAATGCTGGTTTAAGCATGCATAAGCATACAAAACATCGTTTTCAAGTATTTAAACTGTCATATTCATGTATATGTCGTGTGTAATGGCTTATGTTTGCAAAATTAAGATAAAATAGCTGTTTTCAGCTTGCAAAAACATACAAAATGCTGTTTTCAAGTATTTAAACTGTCATATTCATGTTTCTGTCGTGTACAATAGCTAATGTTGGTGAAAGTAAGATAAAAATGCTGTTCTAAGCATGCATAAGCATACAAAACACCGTTTTCTAGTATTTAAACTGTCATATTCATGTATATGTCGTGTGTAATGGCTTATGTTTGTAAAATCAAGATAAAATAGCTGTTTTCAGCTTGCAAAAACATACAAAATGCTGTTTTCAAGTATGTAAACTGTCATATTCATGTTTCTGTCGTGTATAATAGCTAATGTTGGTGAAAGCAAGATAAAAATGCTGTTTTAAGCATGAAAAAGCATACAAAACACCGTTTTCAATTATTTAAACTGTCATATTCGTGTTTCTGTCGTGTATAATAGCTAATGTTGGTGAAAGCAAGATAAAAATGCTGTTTTAAGCATGCATAAGCATACAAAACACCGTTTTCAAGTATTTAAACTGTCATATTCATGTATATGCCGTGTGTAATGGCTTATGTTTGCAAAATTAAGATAAAGTAGCTGTTTTTAGCTTGCAAAAACATACAAAATGCTGTTTTCAAGTATTTAAACTGTCATATTCATGTTTCTGTCGTGTACAATAGCTAATGTTGGTGAAAGTAAAATAAAAATGCTGTTTTAAGCATGCATAAGCATACAAAACACCGTTTTCAAGTATATAAACTGTCATATTCATGAATATGTCGTGTGTAATGGCTTATGTTTGTAAAATCAAAATAAAATAGCTGTTTTCAGCTTGCGAAAACATACAAAATGCTGTTTTCAAGTATGTAAACTGTCATATTCATGTTTCTGTCGTGTATAATAGCTAATGTTGGTGAAAGCAAGATAAAAATGCTGTTTTAAGCATGCATAAGCATACAAAACACCGTTTTCAAGTATTTAAACTGTCATATTCATGTATATGTCGTGTGTAATGGCTTATGTTTGCAAAATTAAGATAAAGTAGCTGTTTTCAGCTTGCAAAAACATACAAAATGCTGTTTTCAAGTATTTAAACTGTCATATTCATGTTTCTGTCGTGTACAATAGCTAATGTTGGTGAAAGTAAAATAAAAATGCTGTTTTAAGCATGCATAAGCATACAAAACACCGTTTTCAAGTATATAAACTGTCATATTCATGTATATGTCGTGTGTAATGGCTTATGTTTGTAAAATCAAAATAAAATAGCTGTTTTCAGCTTGCGAAAACATACAAAATGCTGTTTTCAAGTATGTAAACTGTCATATTCATGTTTCTGTCGTGTATAATAGCTAATGTTGGTGAAAGCAAGATAAAAATACTGTTTTAAGCATGCATAAGCATACAAAACACCGTTTTCAAGTATTTAAACTGTCATATTCATGTATATGTCGTGTGTAATGGCTTATGTTTGCAAAATTAAGATAAAATAGCTGTTTTCAGCTTGCAAAAACATACAAAATGCAGTTTTCAAGTATTTAAACTGTCATATTCATGTTTCTGTCGTGTACAATAGCTAATGTTGGTGAAAGTAAAATAAAAATGCTGTTTTAAGCATGCATAAGCATACAAAACACCGTTTTTAAGTATTTAAACTCTCATATTCATGTATTTGTCGTGTGTAATGGCTTATGTTTGCAAAATCAAGATAAAATAGCTGTTTTCAGCTTGCAAAAACATACAAAATGCTGTTTTCAAGTATTTAAACTGTCATATTCATGTATATGTCGTGTGTAATAGCTTATGTTTGCAAAATCAAGATAAAATATCTGTTTTCAGCTTGCAAAAACCTACAAAATGCAGTTTTCAAGTATTTAAACTGTCATATTCATGTATATGTAGTGTGTAATGGCTTATGTTTGCAAAATCAAGATAAAATAGCTGTTTTCAGCTTGCAAAAACATACAACGTGCTGTTTTCTAGGATTTAAACTGTCATAATCATGTATATGTCGTGTGTAATGGCTTATGTTTGCAAAATCAAGATAAAATAGCTGTTTTCAGCTTGCAAAAACATACAAAATGCTGATTTCAAGTTTTTAAATTGTCATATTCATGTTTCTGTCGTGTATAATAGCTAATGTTGGTGAAAACAAGATAAAAATGCTGTTTTAAGCATGCAAAAGCATACAAAACACGGTTTTCAAGTATTTAAACTGTCATATTCATGTAAATGTCGTGTGTAATGGCTTATGTTTGCAAAATCAAGATAAAATAGCTGTTTTCAGCTTGCAAAAACATACAAAATGCTGTTTTCAAGTATTTAAACTGTCATATTCATGTTTCTGTCGTGTATAATAGCTAATGTTGGTGAAAGCAAGATAAAAATGCTGTTTTAAGCATGCATAAGCATATAAAACACCGTTTTCAAGTATTTAAACTGTCATATTCATATATATGTCGTGTGTAATGGCTTATGTTTGCAAAATTAACATAAAATAGCTGTTTTCAGCTTGCAAAAACATACAAAATGCTGTTTTCAAGTATTTAAACTGTCATATTCATGTTTCTGTCGTGTACAATAGCTAATGTTGGTGAAAGTAAGATAAAAATGCTGTTTTAAGCATGCATAAGCATACAAAACACCGTTTTCAAGTATTTAAACTGTCATATTCATGTATATGTCGTGTGTAATGGCTTATGTTTGTAAAATCAAGATAAAATAACTGTTTTCAGCTTGCAAAAACATACAAAATGCTGTTTTCAAGTATGTAAACTGTCATATTCATGTTTCTGTCGTGTATAATAGCTAATGTTGGTGAAAGCAAGATAAAAATGCTGTTTTAAGCATAAAAAAGCATACAAAACACCGTTTTCAAGTATTTAAACTGTCATATTCATGTATATGTCGTGTGTAATGGCTTATGTTTGTAAAATCAAGATAAAATAACTGTTTTCAGCTTGCAAAAACATACAAAATGCTGTTTTCAAGTATATAAACTGTCATATTCATGTATATGTCGTGTGTAATGGCTTATGTTTGCAAAATCAAGATAAAATAGCTGTTTTCAGCTTGCAAAAACATACAACGTGCTGTTTTCTAGGATTTAAACTGTCATAATCATGTATATGTCGTGTGTAATGGCTTATGTTTGCAAAATCAAGATAAAATAGCTGCTTTTAGCTTGCAAAAACATACAAAATGCTGTTTTTAAGTATTTAAATTGTCATATTCATGTTTCTGTCGTGTATAATAGCTAATGTTGGTGAAAACAAGATAAAAATGCTGTTTTAAGCATGCAAAAGCATACAAAAGACCGTTTTCAAGTATTTAAACTGTCATATTCATTTATATGTCGTGAGTAATGGCTTATGTTTGCAAAATCAAGATAAAATAGCTGCTTTCAGCTTGCAAAAACATACAAAATGCTGTTTCAAAGTATTTAAATTGTCATATTCATGTTTCTGTCGTGTATAATAGCTAATGTTGGTGAAAACAAGATAAAAATGCTGTTTTAAGCATGCAAAAGCATACAAAACACGGTTTTCAAGTATTTAAACTGTCATATTCATGTAAATGTCGTGTGTAATGGCTTATGTTTGCAAAATCAAGATAAAATAGCTGTTTTCAGCTTGCAAAAACATACAAAATGCTGTTTTCAAGTATTTAAACTGTCATATTCATGTTTCTGTCATGTATAATAGCTAATTTTAGTGAAAGCAAGATAAAAATGCTGTTTAAAGCATACAAAAGCATACAAAACACCGTTTTCAAGTATTTAAACTGTCATATTCATGTTTCTGTCGTGTATAATAGCTAATGTTGGTGAAAGCAAGATAAAAATGCTGTTTTAAGCATGCATAAGCATACAAAACACCGTTTTCAAGTATTTAAACTGTCATATTCATGTATATGTCGTGAGTAATGGCTTATGTTTGCAAAATCAAGATAAAATAGCTGCTTTCAGCTTGCAAAAACATACAAAATGCTGTTTTCAAGTATTTAAACTTTCATATTTATGTATGTGTCGTGTGTAACGGCTTATGTTTGCAAAATCAAGATAAAATAGCTGTTTTTAGCTTGCAAAAACATGCAAAATGCTGTTTTCAAGTATTTAAACTGTCATATGCATGTATATGTCGTGTGTAATGGCTTATGTTTGCAAAATCAAGATAAAATAGCTATTTCAGCTTGCAAAAACATGCAAAATGCTGTTTTCAAGTATTTAAACTGTCATATTCATGTTTCTGTCGTGTATAATAGCTAATGTTGGTGAAAGCAAGATAAAAATGCTGTTTTAAGCATGCAAAAGCATACAAAACACCGTTTTCAAGTATTTAAACTGTCATATTCAGGTATATGTCGTATGTAATGGCTTATGTTTGCAAAATCTAGATAAAATATCTGTTTTCAGCTTGCAAAAACCTACAAAATGCAGTTTTCAAGTATTTAAACTGTCATATTCATGTATATGTAGTGTGTAATGTCTTATGTTTGCAAAATCAAAATAAAATAGCTGTTTTCAGCTTGCAAAAACATACAACGTGTTGTTTTCTAGGATTTAAACTATCATAATCATGTATATGTCGTGTGTAATGGCTTATGTTTGCAAAATCAAGATAAAATAGCTGTTTTAAGCTTGCAAAAACATACAAAATGCTGTTTTCAAGTATTTAAATTGTCATATTCATGTTTCTGTCGTGTATAATAGCTAATGTTGGTGAAAACAAGATAAAAATGCTGTTTTAAGCATGCAAAAGCATACAAAAGACCGTTTTCAAGTATTTAAACTGCCATATTCATGTATATGTCGTGAGTAATGGCTTATGTTTGCAAAATCAAGATAAAATAGCTGCTTTCAGCTTGCAAAAACATACAAAATGCTGTTTTCAAGTATTTAAATTGTCATATTCATGTTTCTGTCGTGTATAATAGCTAATGTTGGTGAAAGCAAGATAAAAATGCTGTTTTAAGCATGCATAAGCATACAAAACACCGTTTTCAAGTATTTAAACTGTCATATTCATGTATATGTCGTGTGTAATGACTTATGTTTGCAAAATCTAGATAAAATATCTGTTTTCAGCTTGCAAAAACCTTCAAAATGCAGTTTTCAAGTATTTGAACTGTCATATTCATGTATATGTAGTGTGTAATGGCTTATGTTTGCAAAATCAAGATAAAATAGCTGTTTTCAGCTTGCAAAGACATACAACGTGCTGTTTTCTAGGATTTAAACTGTCATAATCATGTATATGTCGTGTGTAATGGCTTATGTTTGTAAAATTAAGATAAAATAGCTGTTTTCAGCTTGCAAAAACATACAAAATGCTGTTTTCAAGTATTTAAATTGTCATATTCATGTTTCTGTCGTGTATAATAGCTAATGTTGGTGAAAACAAGATAAAAATGCTGTTTTAAGCATGCAAAAGCATACAAAACACGGTTTTCAAGTATTTAAACTGTCATACTCATGTAAATGTCGTGTGTAATGGCTTATGTTTGCAAAATCAAGATAAAATAGCTGTTTTCAGCTTGCAAAAACATACAAAATGCTGTTTTCAAGTATTTAAACTGTCATATTAATGTTTCTGTCATGTATAATAGCTAATTTTAGTGAAAGCAAGATAAAAATGCTGTTTAAAGCATACAAAAGCATACAAAACACCGTTTTCAAGTATTTAAACTGTCATATTCAGGTATATGTCGTATGTAATGGCTTATGTTTGCAAAATCTAGATAAAATATCTGTTTTCAGCTTGCAAAAACCTACAAAATGCAGTTTTCAAGTATTTAAACTGTCATATTCATGTATATGTAGTGTGTAATGGCTTATGTTTGCAAAATCAAGATAAAATAGCTGTTTTCAGCTTGCAAAAACATACAACGTGCTGTTTTCTAGGATTTAAACTATCATAATCATGTATATGTCGTGTGTAATGGCTTATGTTTGCAAAATCAAGATAAAATAGCTGTTTTAAGCTTGCAAAAACATACAAAATGCTGTTTTCAAGTATTTAAATTGTCATATTCATGTTTCTGTCGTGTATAATAGCTAATGTTGGTGAAAACAAGATAAAAATGCTGTTTTAAGCATGCAAAAGCATACAAAAGACCGTTTTCAAGTATTTAAACTGTCATATTCATGTATATGTCGTGACTAATGGGTTATGTTTGCAAAATCAAAATAAAATAGCTGCTTTCAGCTTGCAAAAACATACAAAATGCTGTTTTCAAGTATTTAAATTGTCATATTCATGTTTCTGTCGTGTATAATAGCTAATGTTGGTGAAAGCAAGATAAAAATGCTGTTTTAAGCATGCATAAGCATACAAAACACCGTTTTCAAGTATTTAAACTGTCATATTCATGTATATGTCGTGTGTAATGGCTTATGTTTGCAAAATCAAGATAAAATAGCTTTTTTCAGCTTGCAAAAACATACAAAATGCTGTTTTCAAGTATTTAAATTGTTATATTTATGTTTCTGTCGTGTATAATAGCTAATGTTGGTGAAAACAAGAAAAAAATGCTGTTTTAAGCATGCAAAAGCATACAAAACACCGTTTTCAAGTATTTAAACTGTCATATTCATGTATATGTCGTGAGTAATGGCTTATGTTTGCAAAATCAAGATAAAATAGCTGCTTTCAGCTTGCAAAAACATACAAAATGCTGTTTTCAAGTATTTAAACTTTCATATTCATGTATGTGTCGTGTGTAACGGCTTATGTTTGCAAAATCAAGATAAAATAGCTGTTTTCAGCTTGCAAAAACATACAAAATGCTGTTTTCAAGTATTTAAACTGTCATATTCATGTATATGTCGTGTGTAATGGCTTATGTTTGCAAAATCAAGATAAAATAGCTGTTTTCAGCTTGCAAAAACATACAAAATGCTGTTTTCAAGTATTTAAACTGTCATATTCATGTTTCTGTCGTGTACAATAGCTAATGATAATGAAAGTAAGATAAAAATGCTGTTTTAAGCATGCATAAGCATACAAAACACCGTTTCAAGTATTTAAACTGTCATATTCATGTATATGTCGTGTGTAATGGCTTATGTTTTAAAATCAAGATAAAATAGCTGTTTTCAGCTTGCAAAAACATACAAAATGCTGTTTTCAAGTATTTGAACTGTCATATTCATGTTTATGTCGTGTGTAATGGCTTATGTTTGCAAAATCAAGATAAAATTGCTGTTTTCAGCATGCCAAAACGTACAAAATGCTGTTTTCAAGTATTTAAACTGTCATATTCTTGTTTCTGTCGTGTATAATACCTAATTTTGGTGAAAGCAAGATAAAAATGGTGTTTTAAGCATGCATAAGCATACAAAACACCGTTTTCAAGTATTTAAAACGGTCATATTCATGTATATGTCGTGTGTAATGGCTTATGTTTGTAAAATAAAGATAAAATAGCTGTTTTCAGCTTGCAAAAACATACAAAATGCTGTTTTCAAATATTTAAACTGTCATATTTATGTATATGTCGTGTGTAATGGCTTATGTTTGCAAAATCAAGATAAAATCGCTGTTTTCAGCTTGCAAAAACATACAAAATACTGTTTTCAAGTATATAAACTGTCATATTCATGTATATGTCGTGTGTAATGGCTTATGTTTGCAAAATCAAGATAAAATGGCTGTTTTCAGCTTGCAAAAACATACAAAATGCTGTTTTCAAGTATTTAAATTGTCATATTCATGTTTCTGTCGTGTATAATAGCTAATGTTGGTGAAAGCAGAATAAAAATGCTCTTTTAAGCATGCAACAGCATACAAAACACCGTTTTCAAGTATTTAAACTGTCATTTTCAGGTATATGTCATGTGTAATGGCTTATGTTTGCAAAATCAAGATAAAATAGCTGTTTTCAGCTTGCAAAAACATACAAAATGCTGTTTTCAAGTATTTAAACTTTCATATTCATGTATATGTCGTGTGTAACGGCTTATGTTTGCAAAATCAAGATAAAATAGCTGTTTTCAGCTTGCAAAAACATACAAAATGCTGTTTTCAAGTATTTAAACTGTCATATTCATGTATATGTCGTGTGTAATGGCTTATGTTTGCAAAATCAAGATAAAATAGCTGTTTTCAGCTTGTAAAAACATACAAAATGCTGTTTTCAAGTATTTTAACTGTCATATTCATGTATATGTCGTGTGTAATGGCTTATGTTTGCAAAATCAAGATAAAATAGCTGTTTTCAGTTTGCAAAAACATACAAAATGCTGTTTTCAAGTATTTAAACTGTCATATTCATGTTTCTGTCGTATACAATAGCTAATGTTGGTGAAAGTAAGATAAAAATGCTGTTTTAAGCATGCATAAGCATACAAAACACCGTTTTCAAGTATTTAAACTGTCATATTCATGTATATGTCGTGTGTAATGGCTTATGTTTGTAAAATTAAGATAGAATAGCTGTTTTCAGCTTGCAAAAACATACAAAATGCTGTTTTCAGGTATTTAAATTGTCATATTCATGTTTCTGTCGTGTATAATAAATAATGTTGGTGAAAGCAAGATAAAAATGCTGTTTTAAACATGCAAAAGCATACAGAACACCATTTTCAAGTATTTAAACTGTCATATTTATGTATATGTCGTGTGTAATGGCTTATGTTTGCAAAATCAAGAAAAAATAGCTGTTTTCAGCTTGCAAAAACATACAAAATGCTGTTTTCAAATATTTAAACTGTCATATTCATGTATATGTCGTATGTAATGGCTTATGTTTGCAAAATCAAGATAAAATAGCTGTATTCAGCTTGCAAAAACATACAAAATGCTGTTTTCAAGTATTTAAACTGTCATACTCATGAATATGTCGTGTGTAATGGCTTATGTTTGCAAAATCAAGATAAAATAGCTGTTTTCAGCTTGCAAAAACATACAAAATGCTGTTTTCAAGTATTTAAACTGTCATATTCATGTTTCTGTCGTGTATAATAGCTAATGTTGGTGAAAGCAAGATAAAAATGCTGTTTTAAGCATGCAAAAGCATACAAAACACCGTTTTCAAGTATTTAAACTGTCATATTTAGGTATATGTCGTGTGTAATGGCTTATGTTTGCAAAATCAAGAAAAAATAGTTGTTTTCAGCTTGCAAAAACATACAAAATGCTGTTTTCAAGTATTTAAACTTTCATATTCATGTATATGTCGTGTGTAACGGCTTATGTTTGAAAAATCAAGATAAAATAGCCGTTTTCAGCTTGCAAAAACATACCAAATGCTGTTTTCAAGTATTTAAACTGTCATATGCATGTATATGTCGTGTGTAAGGGCTTATGTTTGCAAAATCAAGATAAAATAGCTGTTTTCAACTTGCAAAAACATACAAAATGCTGTTTTCAAGTATTTTAACTGTCATATTTATGTATATGTAGTGTGTAATGGCTTATGTTTGCAAAATCAAGATAAAATAGCTGTTTTCAGCTTGCAAAAACATACAAAATGCAGTTTTCAAGTCTTTAAACTGTCATATTCATGTTTCTGTCGTGTATAATAGCTAATTTTGGTGAAAGCAAGATAAAAATGGTGTTTTAAGCATGCAAAAGCATACAAAACACCGTTTTCAAGTATTTAAACTGTCATATTCATGTTTCTGTCGTGTGTAATAGCTAATGTTGGTGAAAGCAAGATAAAAATGTTGTTTTAAGCATGCATAAGCATACAAAACACCATTTTTAAGTATTTAAACTGTCATATTCATGTATATGTCGTGTGTAATGGCTTATGTTTGTAAAATCAAGATAAAATAGCTATTTTCAGCTTGCAAAAACATACAAAATGCTGTTTTCAAATATTTAAACTGTCATATTCATGTATATGTCGTATGTAATGGCTTATGTTTGCAAAATCAAGATAAAATAGCTGTATTCAGTAAGATAAAAATGCTGTTTTAAGCATGCATAAGCATACAAAACACCGTTTTCAAGTATTTAAACTGTCATATTCAGGTATATGTCGTGCGTAATGGCTTATGTTTGTAAAATCAAGATAAAATAGCTGTTTTCAGCTTGCAAAAACATACAAAATGCTGTTTTCAAGTATTTAAACTGTCATATTTAGGTATATGTCGTGTGTAATGGCTTATGTTTGCAAAATCAAGATAAAATAGCTGTTTTCAGCTTGCAAAAACATACAAAATGCTGTTTTCAAGTATTTAAACTGTCATATTCATGTTTCTGTCGTGTATAATAGCTAATTTTGGTGAAAGCAAGATCAAAATGGTGTTTTAAGCATGCAAAAGCATACAAAACACCGTTTTCAAGTATTTAAACTGTCATATTCATGTTTCTGTCGTGTGTAATAGCTAATGTTGGTGAAAGCAAGATAAAAATGTTGTTTTAAGCATGCATAAGCATACAAAACACCGTTTTCAAGTATTTTAACTGTCATATTCATGTATATGTCGTGTGTAATGGCTTATGTTTGTAAAATCAAGATAAAATAGCTGTTTGCAGCTTGCAAAAACATACAAAATGCTGTTTTCAAATATTTAAACTGTCATATTCATGTATATGTCGTGTGTAATGGCTTATGTTTGCAATATCAAGATAAAATAGCTGTATTCAGCTTGCAAAAACATACGCAATGCTGTTTTCAAGTATTTAAACTGTCATATTCATGAATATGTCGTGGGTAATGGCTTATGTTTGCAAAATCAAGATAAATTAGCTGTTTTCAGCTTGCAAAAACATACAAAATGCTGTTTTCAAGTATTTAAACTGTCATATTCATGTTTCTGTCGTGTATAATAGCTAATGTTGGTGAAAGCAAGATAAAAATGCTGTTTTAAGCATGCAAAAGCATACAAAACACCGTTTTCAAGTATTTAAACTGTCATATTAAGGTATATGTCGTGTTTAATGGCTTATGTTTGCAAAATCAAGAAAAAATATTTGTTTTCAGCTTGCAAAAACATACAAAATGCTGTTTTCAAGTATTTAAACTTTCATATTCATGTATATGTCGTGTGTAACGGCTTATGTTTGCAAAATCAATATAAAATAGCTGTTTTCAGCTTGCAAAAACATACAAAATGCTGTTTTCAAGTATCTAAACTGTCATATTCATGTTTCTGTCGTGTATAATAGCTAATGTTGGTGAAAGCAAGATAAAAATGCTGTTTTAAGCATGCAAAAACATACAAAACACCGTTTTCATTATTTAAACTGTCATATTCAGGTATTTGTCGTGTGTAATGGCTTATGTTTGCAAAATCAAGATAAAATAGCTGTTTTCAGCTTGCAAAAACATACAAAATGCTGTTTTCAAGTATTTAAACTTTCATATTCATGTATATGTCGTGTGTAACGGCTTATGTTTGCAAAATCAAGATAAAATAGCTGTTTTCAGCTTGCAAAAACATACAAAATG
The DNA here is from genome assembly GCA_963942605.1 of Poecilus cupreus. Lineage (NCBI taxonomy): Eukaryota > Metazoa > Arthropoda > Insecta > Coleoptera > Carabidae > Poecilus > Poecilus cupreus. The sequence continues at coordinate 142,869 of CAWWDY010001871.1, forward strand.
CTGTTTTGAAGTATTTAAACTGTCATATTCATGTATATGTCGTGTGTAATGGCTTATGTTTGCAAAATCAAGATAAAATAGCTGTTTTCAGCTTGTAAAAACATACAAAATGCTGTTTTCAAGTATTTAAACTGTCATATTCATGTATATGTCGTGTGTAATGGATTATGTTTGCAAAATCAAGATAAAATAGCTGTTTTAAGCTTGCAAAAACATACAAAATGCTGTTATCAAGTATTAAAACTGTCATATTCATGTTTCTGTCGTGTACAATAGCTAATGTTGGTGAAAGTAAATAAAAATGCTGTTTTAAGCATGCATAAGCATACAAAACTCCGTTTTCAAGTATTTATACTGTCATATTCATGTATTTATCGTGTGTAATGGCTTTTGTTTGTAAAATCAAGATAAAAAAGCTGTTTTCAGCTTGCAAAAACATACAAAATGCTGTTTTCAAGTATTTAAACAGTCATATTCATGTATATGTCGTGTGTAATGGCTTATGTTTGCAAAATCAAGATAAAATAGCTGTTTTCAGCTTGCAGAAACATACAAAATGCTGCTTTCAGGTATTTAAATTGTCATATTCATGTTTCTGTCGTGTATAATAAATAATGTTGGTGAAAGCAAGATAAAACTGCTGTTTTAAGCATGCAAAAGCATACAAAACACCATTTTCAAGTATTTAAACTGTCATATTCATGTATATGTCGTGTGTAATGGCTTATGTTTGCAAAATCAAGATAAAATAGCTGTTTTTAGCTTGCAAAAACATACAAAATGCTGTTTTCAAGTATTTAAACTGTCATATTCATGTTTCTGTCGTGTACAATAGCTAATGTTGGTGAAAGTAAGATAAAAACGCTGTTTTAAGCATGCATAAGCATACAAAACACCGTTTTCAAGTATTTAAACTGTCATATTCATGTATATGTCGTGTGTAATGGCTTATGTTTGTAAAATCAAGATAAAATAGCTGTTTTCAGCTTGCAAAAACATACAAAATGCTGTTTTCAAGTATTTAAACTGTCATATTCATGTATATTTAGTGGCAATAAAATATATTTGAAAAATTGTCACTAATGTTTATCTATATTGGCTGGAGCCAATATGAATACAAAAATATTTTTATTTATTGAATGGTAAATAATATATGTAATAAATTTACACAGCGAGACTTTTAATGCTTGTATATTTTTCTAATTTTTTCTAATCTGTTTTTAACAAAAAATACATAACTACCAAAAATAATTACCCTTTTTTCTTTTTTTTTTGGTTTCTTGATTTTTATAAATTCAAAAATAATAATTTGTAGTAGGCCACTACACTACCCCCTCCCATCAACAAAGAAAAATAAGGAAAAAGGGTAACAATATAACACAATCAACTAACAAGTTAAATAATTTGAGAAACACATAAAATTATACAAGTGTGGAGTAATGAGTGTTCGCATATCGAAATCAATTCGGTAAATAAGCAGGCTTTAACCGGTCAATTGTTACAGTTTCGGTTTTATTTTTAATCAGAATTTTGAAAAATTTGTCATAACGCTTGATTACTGGAAAAGGACCTAGGTATGGCTGTTGTAGAATTGGACCAATTGCATCATTACGAATGAAAACATGACTAGTTTTAAATAAATCTGGATGTACATATGATTGTTTATTTTGTAATGTTGAAGTTGTTGGAATAAATTTAATAATAGCTGATTTGACATTAGTTAAATAATTTGGAAAATTAATTTCATCGTTGTTTGGTTTGATAATGAATTCGCCTGGTAATTTTAAAGGTTCGCCGTAGACTAACTCTGCTGCACTGCAGTTGATAGGTACCTTACAATATGAACGTAGGCCAAGTAAAATTATTGGAAGCGATGTTAACCAATCAGAGGAATTGCTTATTGCTTTAAGGGATGTTTTTAGTTGTCTGTGGAATCTCTCAATTAACCCGTTTGCTTGGGGATGATAAGAAGTTGTTGTAATATGCTTAATGTTTAACATTGTTGTTAATCGTTTGAATAGGGTTGAATTAAATTGTTGTCCTCGGTCTGAGGTAATTATTGAAGGAACGCCGAATCTTGCAATCCAATCAGAGATAAGAGCTTTAGCTATATTTTCGGCTGATGGTTCTTTCAAAGGAATTACTTCCGGCCATCTGGTGAAACGGTCAATACAAGTTAGAATATGAGTAAATCCTTTAGATGGTGGTAATTTAACAAGATCTACGTGAATCATATTAAAACTTTTCCGTGGTTTTGGAAAGTCTCCGATAGGAGAATTTACATGCCGCGTAATTTTTGATTTTTGGCAGTTTAAACATGTTTTAACTTTATTTCGTATTTCAGAATGCATATTAGGCCATACAAAACGTTGAGAAATTAATTTGTCTGTTGCTTTTGCTCCAGGATGAGACATTGAATGAAACTGATCAAAAATGATATCTCGAAATTTTTTTGGAATAAATGGTCGTGGCGAATTCATTGAAACATCACACGTTAAATCAAATTTTGAATTTTCAAGTTGATAATCTACTAATTTCAAATTTGTATTGTTACTATTTTTTATTTTAAGTAGGTCTTCGTCTGATTGTTGTTCTAAAGCTATTTGTTTGTAATCTATTTGTTTATTGTTAAACATCGTTGATATATGAATTCTTGATAAAGCATCAGCCACAGGATTATTTTTACCAGAAATGTGACGTATATCACTTGTAAATTGGAAAATGTAATCTAATTGTCTGATCTCTCTTGGATTGTATACGTTGCTCTGTTTAATTTTGGAAATGTATGTTAAAGGTTTATGATCAGTATAAACAAAGAATTGTGTTCCCTCAATAAAATATCTAAATTTTTTAATCGATGAATAAATTGCCAATAATTCTCTACCAAAGGCGCTATATTTTTTTTCAGTGAGAGTTAAAGCTCTCGAATAAAATGCTATTGGTTTCCAGGCGTTGGAAACGTATTGTTGTAAAACCGCCCCAATTGCGTCATTGGAGGCATCCACCATTATACTTGTTTGTGCTGTTTGGTCGGGAAAAATCAATGTAGTTGATTTAACTAATTCGTTTTTTATTAAATTAAATGCCTTTATTGCATCATTGTTCCACGTAACTTTTTTAAAATATCTTTTGGACTAGTTATTAATTTATTAACAGGGTTTAAAATTATAGCGCAATGTGGTATGAAACGATTGTAAAAATTTATTAGCCCTAGAAACTCACGTAGTTTACGTTGTGTGTCTGGAAGAGGGAATTTTAAAATTGCTTCTACTTTAGATTCCAAAGGTTGTATTCCATTCTTAGAAATTGAATGTCCTAAAAATTCTATTTTATTTAAACCAAATTGCGATTTATTTGTATTAATTATAATTTCAAATTTGTTTAATCTTTCGAAAACTTTTTGTAAGTGGTCTAGGTGTTGTTTTGGGGAATTGCTTGCTATCAGCAGATCATCTAAGTATGCAAAACAAAAATCTAAACCTCTAGTGACTTCGTCGATAAATCTCTGAAATGTTTGGGCACTATTTCGTAAACCGAAGGGCATTACTGTATATTCATAAAGGCCGAAAGGGGTTGTTATTGCAGTTTTTGAAATTGAATCTGTATCCATCGGAATTTGGTGGTAAGCTTGTACTAAATCAATTTTGGGATAAATGTTAGTATTTTGTAAATAAGTTGTAAAGTCGTGTAGATGTGGTATAGGATACCTATCAGGAATTGTTTGTGCATTCAAAGCGCGATAATCCCCACACGGACGCCATTCCCCGTTCTTCTTTTGAACCAAGTGTAATGGTGATGCCCAATTACTAGAAGAGGGGCGTATCAAACCTTTTTGTAGCATTTTGTCAAATTCTTTTTTAGCTATAAGCAGTTTATCTGGAGCTAATCTTCTTGGCCTAGCGAACGCTGGAGCACCGGATGTGAGTACAAAATGTTTGACAGAATGTTTAATTTGTCGTGAAAAAGTAATTGGTTCAGTTAGCTTTGGAAATTTTGATAGCAGTTGGTAAAATTTATTTGTTGATTGTTTTTCTGTCATAATTACGTTTGTCAAAATGTTGTTGTCAAAAGTTTTATGCAATTGATCTGCTTCTATTAAGCGTTTATTTTTTAAGTTTATTAGTAAGTTGTAATGTTTAAGGAAATCTGCCCCAATAATCGAACTGTTGGTTTTAGCAATAATGAACTTCCAGGTGAATAATTTGGAGAGTCCTAAATCTAATTTTAGGGTTCTTGTACCGTAAGTAACAATTGACGTGTTATTGGCTGCTTGGAGTGTTAAAACACTTTTTGAAAGCTTGAATTGATTTGAAATATGAAAAACACTCACCTGAGCTCCTGTGTCAATTAAGAAACGGTGGCCAGAAAAACGATCTTGAACGTAAAATAAGTTTGATTTTGGAGAATTATATCTGTGATAAAGAGAAATAGGTTTTGAAGTATTATTATTTATAGGCAACGGTGAGTGAATAGTCACCTTTTCTTTAATTAGACTTTTATAATTTGAACATGGAGGAACGCATTTGTGTGCTCTTTTGCCGAACGTGTAATGATACCAACATAGCGTTGATTTTGAAGACTCAGGAGCATATTCTCTGGAAGTACGAGGGAAAAACTGATGTGAAGTAGATGTCATCTTGTTCTTTAGTTCCTTGACGTCATGCACGAGTTGTTGAAGAACTTGGTTGGTTTTATGTTCTGAAGATTCCGAAATTGAAGTAATTTGATCTTGATTGATGGCAAGAATTTTGTCAGCGATATCTGCTTTCTCTTCAAGGTTTGTGTTGATGGATGCTGATAACACAATTTGAACGTTTTTTGGAAGTTTCTGCAGAAAGATTTCTTCTAGGATAGATTCGTCTAAAGTTTTCCTGCCAATTAATTGTCTCATGTATCTGAGGAGTTGTGAAGGTTTTTTATCATCGGTTGAAGAAAAATTGAGAAATTGCTGTAGTTTTTCAGAGTCTGATAGGCTGATTCTTTTAATCAAGGTTTGTTTCAGGTTAGTGTATGGAAAATCTTCTGAGGGACTGACAATTAAATCCCTGACTTCACTTGCATATTGGGGAGTCAAGAAGGAAATGAGTTTCGAAAATTTGCTGAACTCACTTGTTATCCTGTGACTTTGAAAAATGATTTCCACTTGGGCAAACCATAATTCCGGGTCTGCAGGCCAGAATTCTGGTACTTTAATGGCTGGTGTTAAGGCAGAGATGTCAGGGCTTGTTGTAAGCGAGTCCAGAGGGCTTGTAGTAGACTCCATGTAATGAGATAGAAGAGTAAGTCGGGGTCACCAATTTAGTGGCAATAAAATATATTTGAAAAATTGTCACTAATGTTTATCTATATTGGCTGGAGCCAATATGAATACAAAAATATTTTTATTTATTGAATGGTAAATAATATATGTAATAAATTTACACAGCGAGACTTTTAATGCTTGTATATTTTTCTAATTTTTTCTAATCTGTTTTTAACAAAAAATACATAACTACCAAAAATAATTACCCTTTTTTCTTTTTTTTTGGTTTCTTGATTTTTATAAATTCAAAAATAATAATTTGTAGTAGGCCACTACATATATGTCGTGTGTAATGGCTTATGTTTGCAAAATCAAGATAAAATAGCAGCTTTCAGCTTGCAAAAACATACAAAATGCTGTTTTCAAGTATTTAAACTGTCATATTCATGTATATGTCGTGTGTAATGGCTTATGTTTGCAAAATCAAGATAAAATAGCTGTTTTCAGCTTGCAAAAACATACAAAATGCTGTTTTCAGGTATTTAAATTGTCATATTCATGTTTCTGTCGTGTATAATAGATATTGTTGGTGAAAGCAAGATAAAAATGCTGTTTTAAGCATGCAAAAGCATACATAACACCGTTTTCAAGTATTTAAACTGTCATATTCATGTATTTGTCGTGTGTAATGGCTTATGTTTGCAAAATCAAGATAAAATAGCTGTTTTCAGCTTGCAAAAACATACAAAATGCTGTTTTCAAGTATTTAAACTTTTATATTCATGTATATGTCGTGTGTAACGGCTTATGTTTGCAAAATCAAGATAAAATAGCTGTTTTCAGCTTTTAAAAACATACAAAATGCTGTTTTCAAGTATTTAAACTGTCATATTCATGTATATGTTGTGTGTAATGGCTTATGTTTGCAAAATCAAGATAAAATAGCTGTTTTCAGCTTGCAAAAACATACAAAATGCTGTTTTCAGGTATTTAAATTGTCATATTCATGTTTCTGTCGTGTATAATAAATAATGTTGGTGAAAGCAAGATAAAAATGCTGTTTTAAGCATGCAAAAGCATACAAAACACAATTTTCAAGTATTTAAACTGTCATATTCATGTATATGTCGTGTGTAATGGCTTATGTTTGCAAAATCAAGATAAAATAACTGTTTTCAGCTTGCAAAAACATACAAAATGCAGTTTTCAAGTATTTAAACTGTCATATTCATGTTTCTGTAGTGTACAATAGCTAATGTTGGTGAAAGTAAGATAAAAATGCTGTTTTAAGCATGCATAAGCATACAAAACACCGTTTTCAAGTATTTAAACTGTCATATTCATGTATATGTCGTGTGTAATGGCTTATGTTTGTAAAATCAAGATAAAATAGCTGTTTTCAGCTTGCAAAAACATACAAAATACTGTTTTCAAGTATTTAAACAGTCATATTCATGTTTTTGTCGTGTATAATAGCTAATGTTGGTGAAAGCAAGATAAAAAATGCTGTTTTAAGCATGCAAAAGCATACAAAACACCGTTTTCAAGTATTTAAACTGTCATATTCATGTTTCTGTCGTGTATAATAGCTAATGTTGGTGAAAGCAAGATAGAAATGCTGGTTAAGCATGCATAAGCATACAAAACACCGTTTTCAAGTATTTAAACTGTCATATTCATGTATATGTCGTGTGTAATGGCTTATGTTTGCAAAATTAAGATAAAATAGCTGTTTTCAGCTTGCAAAAACATACAAAATGCTGTTTTCAAGTATTTAAACTGTCATATTCATGTTTCTGTCGTGTACAATAGCTAATGTTGGTGAAAGTAAGATAAAAATGCTGTTTTAAGCATGCATAAGCATACAAAACACCGTTTTCTAGTATTTAAACTGTCATATTCATGTATATGTCGTGTGTAATGGCTTATGTTTGTAAAATCAAGATAAAATAGCTGTTTTCAGCTTGCAAAAACATACAAAATGCTGTTTTCAAGTATGTAAACTGTCATATTCATGTTTCTGTCGTGTATAATAGCTAATGTTGGTGAAAGCAAGATAAAAATGCTGTTTTAAGCATGAAAAAGCATACAAAACACCGTTTTCAATTATTTAAACTGTCATATTCGTGTTTCTGTCGTGTATAATAGCTAATGTTGGTGAAAGCAAGATAAAAATGCTGTTTTAAGCATGCATAAGCATACAAAACACCGTTTTCAAGTATTTAAACTGTCATATTCATGTATATGTCGTGTGTAATGGCTTATGTTTGCAAAATTAAGATAAAGTAGCTGTTTTCAGCTTGCAAAAACATACAAAATGCTGTTTTCAAGTATTTAAACTGTCATATTCATGTTTCTGTCGTGTACAATAGCTAATGTTGGTGAAAGTAAAATAAAAATGCTGTTTTAAGCATGCATAAGCATACAAAACACCGTTTTCAAGTATTTAAACTGTCATATTCATGTATATGTCGTGTGTAATGGCTTATGTTTGTTAAATCAAGATAAAATAGCTGTTTTCAGCTTGCGAAAACATACAAAATGCTGTTTTCAAGTATGTAAACTGTCATATTCATGTTTCTGTCGTGTATAATAGCTAATGTTGGTGAAAGCAAGATAAAAATGCTGTTTTAAGCATGCATAAGCATACAAAACACCGTTTTCAAGTATTTAAACTGTCATATTCATGTATATGTCGTGTGTAATGGCTTATGTTTGCAAAATTAAGATAAAATAGCTGTTTTCAGCTTGCAAAAACATACAAAATGCAGTTTTCAAGTATTTAAACTGTCATATTCATGTTTCTGTCGTGTACAATAGCTAATGTTGGTGAAAGTAAAATAAAAATGCTGTTTTAAGCATGCATAAGCATACAAAACACCGTTTTTAAGTATTTAAACTCTCATATTCATGTATTTGTCGTGTGTAATGGCTTATGTTTGCAAAATCAAGATTAAATAGCTGTTTTCAGCTTGCAAAAACATACAAAATGCTGTTTTCAAGTATTTAAACTGTCATATTCATGTATATGTCGTGTGTAATAGCTTATGTTTGCAAAATCAAGATAAAATATCTGTTTTCAGCTTGCAAAAACCTACAAAATGCAGTTTTCAAGTATTTAAACTGTCATATTCATGTTTCTGTAGTGTACAATAGCTAATGTTGGTGAAAGTAAGATAAAAATGCTGTTTTAAGCATGCATAAGCATACAAAACACCGTTTTCAAGTATTTAAACTGTCATATTCATGTATATGTCGTTTGTAACGGCTTATGTTTGTAAAATCAAGATAAAATAGCTGTTTTCAGCTTGCAAAAACATACAAAATACTGTTTTCAAGTATTAAATCTGTCATATTCATGTTTTTGTCGTGTATAATAGCTAATGTTGGTGAAAGCAAGATAAAAAATGCTGTTTTAAGCATGCAAAAGCATACAAAACACCGTTTTCAAGTATTTAAACTGTCATATTCATGTTTCTGTCGTGTATAATAGCTAATGTTGGTGAAAGCATGATAGAAATGCTGGTTTAAGCATGCATAAGCATACAAAACACCGTTTTCAAGTATTTAAACTGTCATATTCATGTATATGTTGTGTGTAATGGCTTATGTTTGCAAAATTAAGATAAAATAGCTGTTTTCAGCTTGCAAAAACATACAAAATGCTGTTTTCAAGTATTTAAACTGTCATATTCATGTTTCTGTCGTGTACAATAGCTAATGTTGGTGAAAGTAAGATAAAAATGCTGTTCTAAGCATGCATAAGCATACAAAACACCGTTTTCTAGTATTTAAACTGTCATATTCATGTATATGTCGTGTGTAATAGCTTATGTTTGTAAAATCAAGATAAAATAGCTGTTTTCAGCTTGCAAAAACATACAAAATGCTGTTTTCAAGTATGTAAACTGTCATATTCATGTTTCTGTCGTGTATAATAGCTAATGTTGGTGAAAGCAAGATAAAAATGCTGTTTTAAGCATGAAAAAGCATACAAAACACCGTTTTCAATTATTTAAACTGTCATATTCGTGTTTCTGTCGTGCATAATAGCTAATGTTGGTGAAAGCAAGATATAAATGCTGTTTTAAGCATGCATAAGCATACAAAACACCGTTTTCAAGTATTTAAACTGTCATATTCATGTATATGCCGTGTGTAATGGCTTATGTTTGCAAAATTAAGATAAAGTAGCTGTTTTTAGCTTGCAAAAACATACAAAATGCTGTTTTCAAGTATTTAAACTGTCATATTCATGTTTCTGTCGTGTACAATAGCTAATGTTGGTGAAAGTAAAATAAAAATGCTGTTTTAAGCATGCATAAGCATACAAAACACCGTTTTCAAGTATATAAACTGTCATATTCATGTATATGTCGTGTGTAATGGCTTATGTTTGTAAAATCAAAATAAAATAGCTGTTTTCAGCTTGCGAAAACATACAAAATGCTGTTTTCAAGTATGTAAACTGTCATATTCATGTTTCTGTCGTGTATAATAGCTAATGTTGGTGAAAGCAAGATAAAAATGCTGTTTTAAGCATGCATAAGCATACAAAACACCGTTTTCAAGTATTTAAACTGTCATATTCATGTATATGTCGTGTGTAATGGCTTATGTTTGCAAAATTAAGATAAAATAGCTGTTTTCAGCTTGCAAAATCATACAAAATGCAGTTTTCAAGTATTTAAACTGTCATATTCATGTTTCTGTCGTGTACAATAGCTAATGTTGGTGAAAGTAAAATAAAAATGCTGTTTTAAGCATGCATAAGCATACAAAACACCGTTTTCAAGTATTTAAACTCTCATATTCATGTATTTGTCGTGTGTAATGGCTTATGTTTGCAAAATCAAGATAAAATAGCTGTTTTCAGCTTGCAAAAACATACAAAATGCTGTTTTCAAGTATTTAAACTGTCATATTCATGTATATGTCGTGTGTAATAGCTTATGTTTGCAAAATCAAGATAAAATATCTGTTTTCAGCTTGCAAAAACCTACAAAATGCAGTTTTCAAGTATTTAAACTGTCATATTCATGTATATGTAGTGTGTAATGGCTTATGTTTGCAAAATCAAGATAAAATAGCTGTTTTCAGCTTGCAAAAACATACAACGTGCTGTTTTCTAGGATTTAAACTGTCATATTCATGTTTCTGTCGTGTATAATAGCTAATGTTGGTGAAAACAAGATAAAAATGCTGTTTTAAGCATGCAAAAGCATACAAAACACGGTTTTCAAGTATTTAAACTGTCATATTCATGTAAATGTCGTGTGTAATGGCTTATGTTTGCAAAATCAAGATAAAATAGCTGTTTTCAGCTTGCAAAAACATACAAAATGCTGTTTTCAAGTATTTAAACTGTCATATTCATGTTTCTGTCGTGTATAATAGCTAATGTTGGTGAAAGCAAGATAAAAAATGCTGTTTTAAGCATGCAAAAGCATACAAAACACCGTTTTCAAGTATACAAACTGTCATATTCATGTTTCTGTCGTGTATAATAGCTAATGTTGGTGAAAGCAAGATAAAAATGCTGTTTTAAGCATGCATAAGCATACAAAACACCGTTTTCAAGTATTTAAACTGTCATATTCATGTATATGTCGTGTGTAATGGCTTATGTTTGCAAAATTAAGATAAAGTAGCTGTTTTCAGCTTGCAAAAACATACAAAATGTTGTTTTCAAGTATTTAAACTGTCATATTCATGTTTCTGTCGTGTACAATAGCTAATGTTGGTGAAAGTAAAATAAAAATGCTGTTTTAAGCATGCATAAGCATACAAAACACCGTTTTCAAGTATATAAACTGTCATATTCATGTATATGTCGTGTGTAATGGCTTATGTTTGTAAAATCAAAATAAAATAGCTGTTTTCAGCTTGCGAAAACATACAAAATGCTGTTTTCAAGTATGTAAACTGTCATATTCATGTTTCTGTCGTGTATAATAGCTAATGTTGGTGAAAGCAAGATAAAAATGCTGTTTTAAGCATGCATAAGCATACAAAACACCGTTTTCAAGTATTTAAACTGTCATATTCATGTATATGTCGTGTGTAATGGCTTATGTTTGCAAAATTAAGATAAAATAGCTGTTTTCAGCTTGCAAAAACATACAAAATGCAGTTTTCAAGTATTTAAACTGTCATATTCATGTTTCTGTCGTGTATAATAGCTAATGTTGGTGAAAGCAAGATAAAAATGCTGTTTTAAGCATGCATAAGCATACAAAACACCGTTTTCAAGTATTTAAACTGTCATATTCATGTATATGTCGTGTGTAATGGCTTATGTTTGCAAAATTAAGATAAAGTAGCTGTTTTCAGCTTGCAAAAACATACAAAATGCTGTTTTCAAGTATTTAAACTGTCATATTCATGTTTCTGTCGTGTATAATAGCTAATGTTGGTGAAAGTAAAATAAAAATGCTGTTTTAAGCATGCATAAGCATACAAAACACCGTTTTCAAGTATATAAACTGTCATATTCATGTATATGTCGTGTGTAATGGCTTATGTTTGTAAAATCAAAATAAAATAGCTGTTTTCAGCTTGCGAAAACATACAAAATGCTGTTTTCAAGTATGTAAACTGTCATATTCATGTTTCTGTCGTGTATAATAGCTAATGTTGGTGAAAGCAAGATAAAAATACTGTTTTAAGCATGCATAAGCATACAAAACACCGTTTTCAAGTATTTAAACTGTCATATTCATGTATATGTCGTGTGTAATGGCTTATGTTTGCAAAATTAAGATAAAATAGCTGTTTTCAGCTTGCAAAAACATACAAAATGCAGTTTTCAAGTATTTAAACTGTCATATTCATGTTTCTGTCGTGTACAATAGCTAATGTTGGTGAAAGTAAAATAAAAATGCTGTTTTAAGCATGCATAAGCATACAAAACACCGTTTTTAAGTATTTAAACTCTCATATTCATGTATTTGTCGTGTGTAATGGCTTATGTTTGCAAAATCAAGATAAAATAGCTGTTTTCAGCTTGCAAAAACATACAAAATGCTGTTTTCAAGTATTTAAACTGTCATATTCATGTATATGTCGTGTGTAATAGCTTATGTTTGCAAAATCAAGATAAAATATCTGTTTTCAGCTTGCAAAAACCTACAAAATGCAGTTTTCAAGTATTTAAACTGTCATATTCATGTATATATAGTGTGTAATGGCTTATGTTTGCAAAATCAAGATAAAATAGCTGTTTTCAGCTTGCAAAAACATACAACGTGCTGTTTTCTAGGATTTAAACTGTCATAATCATGTATATGTCGTGTGTAATGGCTTATGTTTGCAAAATCAAGATAAAATAGCTGTTTTCAGCTTGCAAAAACATACAAAATGCTGATTTCAAGTTTTTAAATTGTCATATTCATGTTTCTGTCGTGTATAATAGCTAATGTTGGTGAAAATAAGATAAAAATGCTGTTTTAAGCATGCAAAAGCATACAAAACACGGTTTTCAAGTATTTAAACTGTCATATTCATGTAAATGTCGTGTGTAATGGCTTATGTTTGCAAAATCAAGATAAAATAGCTGTTTTCAGCTTGCAAAAACATACAAAATGCTGTTTTCAAGTATTTAACTGTCATATTCATGTTTCTGTCGTGTATAATAGCTAATGTTGGTGAAAGCAAGATAAAAAATGCTGTTTTAAGCATGCAAAAGCATACAAAACACCGTTTTCAAGTATATAAACTGTCATATTCATGTTTCTGTCGTGTATAATAGCTAATGTTGGTGAAAG